>WTSP01000814.1:0-20327 GCA_025331215.1 Actenoides lindsayi | reverse complement strand
ATGTGGGTCTCCTGGCTCCCTTTCTTGATTTCCTACCTGTTGGGATGCTCTGATCTTGAGCTTGGAAGAAGTGGTCCATGAATATAAGCCAACTATCTTGGACCCCTTTGCCTTGTAGTACCCTGTCTCATGGGATTTCCCCTAGCAATCTCTTGAAAAGGTCAAAGTTGGCCTTGCTGAAGTCCAGGGTTGCAATCCTGCTTGGTATTCTGTTTCTGCCGCACAAGATTCTGAACTCCACAATCTCATGGTCGCTGCAGGCAAGGCTTCCCTCAACCTTCACCACTTCAACCAGACCCTGCTTGTTAGTGAGTATAAGATGCAGAAGCGCTCCTCTCCTAGTTGGCTCGTCCACCATTTGCATTAAAAAGTTATCATTGATGCACTGGAGGAACCTCCTGGACTGCCTAAGAGCTGGTTAGATGTCCTTAGGGACATGGTTTAGTGGGTTTTGATATAACTAGGAATAAGGTTGGACTTGATGATCTTGAAGGTTTCTTGCAGCTGAAACTACTCTATGATTCTGTGATTCTATGACTGGAAATGGCTGGCCATGTAGGCCTTCCAGCAAATTTCTGGGTAGTTAAAATCCCTCATAAGAACCAGGGGCTGTTGTTGTGAGGCTGCTATCAGCTGCCTGTAGAAGGCCTCACCAGTTTCCTCATCCTGATCAGGTGACCTGTAATAGACACCCACAATAGTATCACACATGCTGGCCTGCCCCTTAATTCTTATGCACAAACTCTCAACTCACCCCTCATCCTCTCCTGGACAGAACTCAATACATTCTAGTTGCTCTCTCACATAAAGAGCATCTCCACCACTTCTTGTTTGCCTGTCTTTCCTGAAAAGGACATTGCCATCCATGACCACATTCCAGTCATGGGAGCTGTCCAACCACATCTCTGTAATCACCACCAGAAGATGTAATGTCCGAGACGCATCCAAGGTGTTCATGATGCCACTGTTTCACAGGAAAAGACTTGTGTCCCAAGTCAACTTCAAAGAATAATAAGTTATGGAAAGCAAGTAATTATTAGAAATAATAAATAAATAAAATGCTAGGACCTGAAATATGCCAACAAGCATTCATAGGCTGTTAAAAACCCACTGAAGTCTGCACACCAGCTTGAAGAGCTTAAGAGTCCTTCTGCATTTGAATATGTGCACTCTAGCTGCAGGTTAGATCAACATTTTCACTGATGCCAGGAGCAAAGGAAAGCATGCAAGTGATGTTCTGGTTATAAAAGCCAGCTGGCATCAGACATACACACGCTACTCCATAGCATGTTAGCTCTTCCACAACAGACCAAAATGTACACATGCATTTATCCTTTCAACCTTCTAGTTAGGTAACTTCTCTATGAATACAGATGTTACCTTCACACTTAAAAACCAGAACACATACATGGGAAGTTACCATGGACCAGCCAATGTGCAGAACAGCCTAGAGCATGGAGTTACAACAGTGTTTATATACCCGGAACCCTCAAAAGGGATTTTACTTTCATTCAAAACTCACTTTCACTTCAGAGTTGCCATTTATGTTTGCAGTTTGGCTATTTTTAAGAAGAAAAATGGGGTACCTTTTGTTCTGGTCATCTCAAAGAACATGAACAAGTGGCTGGTTTACCATGAAGACCTGAGCACTCCCCGGTATCTGTACAGTTAGTTACAGGGACAGTCAACATTTTTACAAGCCATTCATACCTGCAGTTTAACACAGTTTAGAGCGTGCATGCATCCCCTCCTCTCACCTCACTACAGTAAGCAGCTGTCACACTGACAAGAGTGGTACAACCCTTCCCTCAGTCTACATCTACACTAGCTTACCAGCAAAGCAAACGTCCATTAGTAGATGTTCATTTCTTTGAATAACTGCATTATCTGAAAATTGAAAACTGAATTACTAATATGAATCACATCAGAATAATAATGCCATTTGTGTATTTGGATTATTTGAGTTTATTTTATTTTAACAGAGCAATGACCTCTATCTCAAGTTTAAAAAAAAAATTAAATCAATGTAAATGAGAATTGTTCCTTCAAAATAGGACCTACTGAACTTGGGAATTTATTACCATCCTCTACCAAGTCACCTAATGCACCACAATTATTTTTCTTGTAGAGATCTTGGGAAAATGAGCTATTATTAATGGTTTGCTTTCATCCTCTCTCTGGCTGGGACAGGACCAGCGGCACTCCAGCATGTTGGTGCCATCTCCTGGAGGACAGAGCTGTAGACCTCCAGGCTCCCATCTGGGTTTGCAATCCTGAGCTTTAACACCCTTTCCTGGCTGAGAAACTTCAACAGCTGCTGCGAGAAGTCAACAGGATGTAAATATATACTGAGACAAATAAGCAGGTAACATCACACCGACCGGAGACGACAACAAAAGGCAAAACATGTCACCTTTTTCAGTTTCTGATCTATGTGTAATAATAAATCAAACGGGTGCCAAAACGTGAAAACAAATGCTTTACATCTTTACTTTTCCTGCTTCTTTCAACAAGGTGTGGGGGGGAGGGTTTCTAATGAAAAAGTTGGGGTTTTTTGACAGTAAGAAATAGCACAAGCATCAAGATGAATTTAATCATTCTTTGTTTGGATCAAATGGTAAAACAACCAAACAAAAAACAAGCATCCAAAAAAACCCCAAACCAACAACAACAGCAACACCAAAATCATTAATACCACTTATCAGTGCAAAAATGCCACAAATACAGCTCCAGAATACAACATGTTTTCCATGCTGCTTGCAATCACAGGAAAAATAATGTACCTTTGAACCAGGTACAAGCTGCTGCCAGGGCTCACATCTTGCACTCGGCTGGAGGAATTCACAGCAACACATGGGCTGGGCAAGGTCTCCAAAGGCCAGCTGTTACTGTAAGCAGCAGTGTTAACATTTTTTATTTAATTATCATCCAGGTTGAAAGTGCTCTGCACGGCATTTAAAAACAGTGCTTTGTAAGTGCCTTCCCCTGCCTCTCTCGTGACAACTCTGCAGGCATAGCAGAATAATAATTTTATCTAAACAGGGCCATATGCCTGTGCTGCGTCCCAAACTGTGAAGGGCAGCAAGGTGGGCAGTGGTAGAGAAGTAGACTTCACATATAAGCAATTTGTCACAAGACAATGCCATAATGAACTACAATTTTGAGACAGCACATTTCATGACTGCAACAAGATTAAATTGCAAAAATAAAAATAAAAATGTGTTAACAATTCTTTCAGGTCATTACATGATGTGATAATACTGTTGTGTTTGTTTGGGTTTTCCTCCACCACCCCCTACCTATTCAAAACAAGTGAGCTATGACATGACCAATATTCTCCAAACAGCTCTCCATATAGCTGAGTTGCCCAGGCCATGAATTGGATTATTAGCAGTGCAAAAAGCCTCTTTAGTCAGTAAACATCTGCTCAGCGATGCATTTGGGTTTTGTGTTTACAGAAGGTAGCTCACTCGCTGGTTTTGTACTTTACCTATTTTTTTCCTGCTGCAAATTCAACTGCTTGTAGCTTCCATTTATACAAAACATTCTCAAGATGTTTGTCACAGCTTGCCTTTCACTTAAAAAATCCATGGGAATATTACAAGCTATACAAACCATGAAACCACTGGTTTTTATGATTACCAACCCTCTAGATACTTTTCACTCCTCTGCTCAGCAATTTCATTTGCAATACTGTTTACTCTCACTGTAACCATTTGTTGTCTTGTTTTTGTCACTCCAAGCCTTCCTGCCTTGCTCACCTACAAACCTCATGAGCTGAGCTACATAAATATATGCATATAACTGCTCCCCATTTAAAAAAAAAAAGTTCTCAAGATTAACTGCATGAAAGCATGCTCTGACCTGAGCAAACATCATCCACATATAAAGGTCCACAAAATTGAAAGTATTTTATATTCGTTTACAACACTTCACTCCATTTAGCCCAGCTTACTTCTACTCCTTGACTAATGACAGATCCATAAGTCTATCAATGAAAGCAATTATCAATGAATAGCACTATTGACCAAGGCATGTAATAAATGGCTACAGCTCACTCCTATAACCTTCACAAGTTACCTTACAAATACAGTTGTACTTCCCACTTCAAGGAACGCAAAGAACCACTATATTCTGCCACAGGACCACATATATTCAAACAAAAAAAGCCAACAGACATCTCTTATTCATGATTTCTGATGAACTACAATCAGGGGGCAAGATGACAAGGAATAACCAACCCGCAGTCAAATACCACCAGCAGCTATGCCAAAGCTAATGGGTGGGTAAGAGATCACAACAGAGCTGAAACTAGAAAGGAGCGACGCAGGCACTCGAGGGACCACAACTGACACAACATGAAAGGCAGAAGCCATTGTTAAAACAGAGAGGTTATCGGCACTGCACTGACAATGTAAGCAGAAAGAGCTTGAAACATTATTTACAGAGGTTCTTAAAGAACAAAGCCTGCGTTGCATGATTCTATGTAATGATGGAGGATCAGCTACTTGAGGGATTTGGCCCGTGAGTAATTCGATCACATCAGTAAGCAGGGAGGATGGTTTTAGTTCTCAACAGATTTGAAAGAGAAGGAAATTCCAGGCAGCAAACTCCAAGCCAAAGACAATATTGCAGTATTTACGTGAAATCAAGAACTGTGAATGCCGTAATCAGAAGGAAAAAAACCTTACACATTTTGCAGGGGAAGAAGTAGCTGACCTAGCTGCAGCCTAAACAAAGCAGACAAAAGCAAAACAACAACAAAACAAACAAACACAAACCCAAATAAACAAACAACAACAAAAACACAAAAACCCAACAGTGAAACCTTGGGTGAAATGATGCTTTGAAGTGCTTGTGACCAGTGTGTTTTCACATGAGGTCAGAGAATGGTGCTGAAGAAAACATTACATGGAAAGGGCAAATGGAAACAGAAAGATATAAAGAGGAGCACTGAGGCACTCTTGAGATGTGCTGGATTTATCAATGAAACAAAAAAGGGGCACGTGAGAAGAGCAAGAACAACCAAAGGGGAAAGGAGCCTCAAAAACTGCTGCAGGAAGACCACCAGTACAGACTGACTTTTAAAGCAGCCAGTATGTCATGGAGGATGGGTACTGACCCCTTGACTAGGAAGACCCTGGAGTACAAACCACAGTATTCTCCTGTAAAAACACACACATTTTTATAAGGCAAGAACATTTTCTTGGTTTTCTAGAAAGAAGGAAATTAAAAATGTTACAAGATCTTCCTGCAGCCAGGCCAGCACTTGCAAACAGATGTTAACTAGCTGTTCAGGAACAGAACAGTACCCACCAGAACAGTCTGTTCTGAACCACTTTCTGTAACCTACTTTTAACTTACGCTTTGCTTTTGAAGGAAGGCTCTCCACCAAAAGTGACCTTCAGTTCAGTGTCCTTGAATAGCACTTTCTAGTCATTAAATCTGCCCTTGAATAGTACTTTCTAGTTATTAATTTTTATGGACAATGTCTGTCATAACATTGGCAACAGGAGCCTGAAACACCTGAAACAACAATTAAGAAGCCAACAAACATGAAACGGTGCCAGACATGCCAATACATTTGCTTCCGTGAGTTATATATTATTGAAGGGGAAAGTTTTATAACACAAATCTATAGCACGAGTTAAATTGTTTTTGAAAGCTTACTCAGGCTGGAAAACACCAGAGCAAAATCTCTACAAAAACATGGATGAGGCTAACTTCATTTAAATTAGTAAAGTAAGTATCGATTTATGCTGGGATTCCCACCACCACCCCAAGTATGTAATTTAACTAAACTGGCTTCATACTAACTACAGTAAAACTCCCTTTTACATGCAAATCATACAAACAGCTAAGGAAGCTACAGCAGCATTTAGCTTTGCTCACTGCTCATTACATTCATGTCCATGGCCAACAGACAGAGGAATTCCAAAACCAGAACCAAATCTTCTTTATACTGCAAACTGTAGAAATCAGCTCAAACTGTTGCTCTTAGGTAATTCTTACAACAGCTCTGCTGCTACTTCAGTTATTTATTGACTGACTGTAATTTAAGTACATTAAGTAATTTAAGCTTCATTATTCCTATTGCAAAGTCCTGTTTACAGCCACGTATAAACCTGTGAAACTCTTTTCTCCACTGATCTGCAGGATAAGCAAACTTTTCACTACCACTGTACTGCATAAAACTTAAACTGATGAGGCCACTTTCCATTGTGTATTTTATCTGCACTTTCATTTCTGACTCAAAACTCTTCAAAACTACTTTACATTAATCCACAGGAATAATTTCTACCATAATGAAGTCATCCTTAGGCTTAAGTAGTAGCTCCTTCGTGACTGTCAACCAGATTAAAACACTAAACCCTTTCTGGTCACTTATTTGGCTCTTGTTTCTGATAAAAACAAATTTAGAACAGCAGCACCCTGCCACTCAACTGTTTTCTCCTTCTGTGATGGGTGTGCCTTTGATGTAAATTTATCTGTGCAAATGTACACAACTCTAAAATAGAAGCATCAGTAAATAGTGCAAGTGCTATAGCTGAACCCGGACATAGCTGTGGTGGCAAGAGGAAGAAAGCATGAAGAGCACAGCATTCCATAATGTACATTATGGATGTTTTATTTTTGTAGAAGGAGGTCAGAGACACGTGCACCCCTGGACATAATGTTCACATTTGGTCTTTGTATATTGAAAAAGAAAAAAGAGAGAGAGAGAAATTGAAGGAAAGCAGACATACTCTGAACTCTTGTCTATATAACCAGGCACTGAAACAGATTATGACAACTCTCATAAAGCTGCAGTGGTTTATATGGACTAATTTATTTTTTTTTTAATAACCATCAGCACACTCTTTGTGCTGGAGGAGACCAAGGACACATCACCTTGGTCACTCAATGTGAAGCTCTAATATTCAACATCCAAAACCAAATCACCACCCTGAGAGTTACTCTTATGTGCAACTCTTACGTGACATGGGCACACAGTGAGCAGAAAGACCCTTTTCTTCTCTGCCCTCTAACAGCTTCAAGTTGGACACCTTCTGGGACTAATTCTCTCTCCCATCTGTACCCTGCTTTTATTAATTCAGTGTTTTTCCACTGCATTATGAAAACACAAAAACATGAGGAGCCTTCTTGAAACAAAAGCTCTAGTTCCCATGGGTTTAGGCAGGAAGGTCTTAAAAAAAAAAATTAAAAAAAATCACAGAAATAAAACCTTCCCCAGCTAATGAATAAGTCTCGCCAGGAGTTACGAGAAAAGAATGAGATATCCAGGTAATGAACAATAACCAAAACTGAGTATTTTACACCACTCAATACGCATTAAAATACAATTACTGCCTGTATAAAAGCAACGATATAAGAACTGGAGCCCAGTTAAAACCACAGGAAAGCAGCATGTTGGAACCAGGTACATCAAAATTATATACTTCAGAGACCTCTAGTGGTTAAATCTTGGCTATGAAAAAATCCACGAAGAGTTCATTTTGAAATCAGGCTACTAAAGTGTACTAAAGTAACATGTTTTAATTTTACCACTCCCATGTAATTAGAGATATTTAGGACAGAGAGCTGCCTAATAAACTACTGGAAATGGGAAAAACCTCCAAACGGGTATTTGTTCTCAAAATCAGCTATCAGGTGGTATTTTTTATTCTTAAAAGAAGCGAGAAGTTACTTAACATTCTCACCTGTACACAACCAAAGGAAAAAAAAAATTAATTCTCTCAAACCTGCATCAGAATTACCTTACTGCACAACTAGAATACTTGCTTCTGAAAAATGCACCTGTTTTGTCAGTTTATTGCATCATTTTACCTTCCTCTGCCTTCCACAAAACTGCCAGTGCACAAGACCAGCAACCAAAAAAACCAAAAACAAAATAAACAAAACAAACAAAAAAAACCCCCAAACAAAACCCCACAGAAAACACCAAAGTAAACAAACAAAAATAAGAGTTGTTAAGGTTCATCATGATATATTTAGAATATTTCAGCCATACTCTTATAGAACTGCTTTGCAACAGAGAAAGTTATCAAAATAAACGGATCAACAAGGCAAAACATGTACATCTGTTGGCAACTGGTAAAGGTTTGTTACCCCCTAATCTTGTATTTTATCTGCCCAACTCTTAACAAGCCTTTTCACTGCAAGAAATACATCGATATTGCTTGCTTAGTTCATCTAATTAGCATTGACCATTTCAGCTCCCTTATGGCTTTGCAGTCCATGAGCTGAAGGAATAGAAGAGCCTAGTATGACAAGAGCACACCTCACTACCAGCGTAAGCTTCGCACTGAGTGATCATGAAGACACCACTTTCACGTGCCACATCTTCTTAAGATGCCTAGCACCAGTTCTCAACAGCCCAGAGCTGCATGGTTTAAAAAAAAAAAAACAAAAACAAGCAAAAAAAATTGAAAACATTTTTCACAAAAATTGCATCTGCCAGATTTTGCAAGTTCACCACATATGTTCAGAGGATTGCTTTACCCTTCACATACAATCCTACAAGTTACATACTGTTCTGTCTTTATTCCACAGTAAAACTGATATGAGAAAATGTAACAAATTTACTCTTCAAAGAGGCAAGAAAATTCCAATATAAATCAGTCACAATACTTCCAAAGTCTGTATCCAAGTTCTACATAGTGTGACAGGACAAACAGAATGCAAGACTAGTTGAAAAGGTTTTCTGTATCTATCTACATCAGTGCAAAAAGTTTTGTGCCTTTCAGAGATCTTAAGACATTGACAAATGAGAAAAACAGCCACGTAACACCACTTTGAGGTCCCAAAGACACGTGCATGAGCTCTGAAATAAAATCAACACATCCCATCACCGAGAATGTGAAAGCAAGACAATCTAAATGAAAACAACAAATGTTTAGGCACACAAGTCTTTCACAGACCTGAGACAGAAGCCATTAATCTCAGTCTAAATACAATTTAAGACTGAATGGCTAGATCTCAGTGGGATTTGGGGAACTTTCAAACCAGAAGCAAACTACAGCCATTCTGAAATGGGCCTTTGCAGAACTACACATGAATGCTTGCTTCTGGATCTTAAGCTCTACCAATAGGTATGCTGTAATGAAAAAGAAAAAAAAAAGAACCAAACAAAAAACAACCCCACAAAATCCCCACAGACCGTACCTCATGGAGGTTATACTGTTGATGAGCTTTTCAGACTGATCTGACAAGCTAGATGGAAGGATTATCTCGACGGGCTGCAGGCGTAAAACCCAACTCTCTAATTCTAAGCGAGATGCAGAGTCCCGAAAACTGTCAAAAATCACTTCTCCAGTAGTTGGTTGGGTTGCCTGTCAAATGAGGGGAAAAAAAACCACAACAAAAGCATTGAGTATTTACATTTTCAGGGACCGTTTCAGTGAGTCAAATTGTGTGGGTGCTACATAATTTTGTGCTATATGCCATGAAGTTTCTTCCTGGCTTTACACTCGCTGAAAGTGGTAGGTCAAAAAGTAATTGTGTTTTTCAAAGCTGTTACACAGTACTAACTTCAAAAGACAATCACAGTTTGGTCATGGTAAATGACAACAATACCTTAAAAATGTACATGTGCTGTTGTTGTCATCAGTTTATCACTGCCTAACTTTGATTACTCTCCAAATCTATGTAATTGGAAGTTGGTGGAAGGTAGATGGAATCCAGCCTGGAAACTGTCACCCTAACGCCTGGTTTCTTTAGTTCTCTCTCAGTTGCAGTGTGACATTTAAACACTAGCACAATCAAGATGCTTTTAAACTAATGAATTACTAGCAGACTGAGCTTCAGTTATGACAGTCTTGCCAGTTAAACAATCTTGGTTCTAATCTCTGCCATTGAAGAAAATACAAATCTGAAGTGTAAACAGGAAAAAAGTCTCTTCCTCTGAAGAGCAGTATTTTGTAGAGGAGAAAGTGCTCACAAGCTTTAAAATATCGACCCTAAAATTGTTTAAACTTAGTAAAGCATCGGAACTAATGATTTCCCTGTATTGGTTAAAAAACAGGTAGGTCTTCAAGTGATATGGCAGCAAAAACAGTATCAGGAATATTTGACTATCAACTCCAGACATTTTCTGTATTTTTCACGTATAAAGCCATCACAATTCACACATGGATGATACCCTTCCTAAACTGCACCTTCTTACAAAACAAAAACAACAACGACAAAAAAAAAACCTAAGAGGCAGAATAATCTTTAAGACCACAACCATCCACCTCTTAGGAAAAAAATAAACAAACAAAAACACCACCACCACCTCTCCTCTCCCTTCCTCCCCCCCCAAAAAAAAACCAACCCAAAAACAACCAACCAACCAACCCAAACCCACAAACCCCGTAACACTGATTCCCATGTTAAACTAACTTACCATAATGCCTATAATAATATCACCTTTCTTCCTGTCTTTTAAGTTTTCTCCATTTTCACAGATACAGAGAAGGTAGTTATCAGGGACATCTGTTGTTACCTCTTCGACATCTACAGAATCACCTAGCTTCAGCAAAGGGTTCACATGTAAGAAACGTTAAAAAAAGAAAACCACGGATTTTGGTGGATTATTCACAGGTCCTTCTAGATAAAAGTCCTTCTCAGCTAGATTTTGTGTTGGGCCTTCTAGACTAAAGGTCTATTTGACTTTTATTAGTTTGCCTCCTACTATGATTTTGGCGAACTTCAGATGACTCTCAGCATGAGGACTGAAGTCAGTGATTGGTTTAACAGGACAGGCAGTTAGATGAAGCACATCAGCTCATGTGAGGGCTTTCTTTTACTGTGTGTATGTGGGTCTTCCCAGGCAAGAGCAGCTATGTCAAAAGGTAAACCAGCAGCTGATTCTGCACACTGGCTGCTCCACCTTGCCATTGTGATTTCATATTCAAAAACCACAGGCACTTCATGAAGAAGGAGAAAAAAAAAAAAAAAAAGAAATTAAGAAATTGATTTCACTGATTAAAGGCTGTTTCTATCATTTTTGCACTTTCTCTGTTACAACAGTCAGGAGTTAATTATCTAGCAAGATTTTTAGGTACTCCATTGATTTTATCACCTTCTTGTCACTTAAAGCAAACTGTTGACACTAAGAGGCAATTTGTTTTCCTTCACATTTTCCTCAATCACTAACAATATACATTCTCAATCTGGTGAAATACCTAGTTGAAGACAAAGACCTACAGAACATTGTAGACTTGGAAGTCTACTCTCTGACTCCAAAAAGCAACTACAGCAAAGACAAGCTCTGCTGTTTCACAACGAACCTAAAGCCCTGAAGAGACTAAGTTCTGTATAAAGCCAATATGATGCTTTACCACAACATAAAATTAAATGAACTTCATTTTCTGCTGCTGCTCTTTTGTCAGCACCTAGGTGAGAATATTAGAATTATGGCCTCTCATACAGAAAAGATTAGAACTTGAAACCAAATTTCACTGAAAAGGATATCTTCTCCGATAAGCGTAGACTTTGTATAGAGAGCAGTCAGCTTCCGGCTGAAGAGAGAGCTTTTATTTTCTCCAGCAGCCTTCAGTGCTGCAGTTTCCATTTGTTTTATTACTCCAACCTACAGGCACACAGACAAGAAACAAAGTTAGCTCTTTGACAATACCTTTTCTTTTTTTTTCTTTCTTTTTTTTTTTTGCTAAACAAATTTGGTAATCTTTTAGGATGTGCAATCACCAAGTGCATCATTAAAGTTGAGCAAGAAGGGAAGAGGCTAGAATCAATCCTACTAATAAGACAGTAAGGCACTGCTTTTCTCTGCTTTTCTCTACACTGCATCCACTAGAAACTGCCCTCTCAACTTTGGCCCCTGTGCTTTTTGTCCTGTTTTGAAACAATTTAACTAGACTTCACCACTTGCCAGAGAATGGTTGCTGCAATCAATTTAAATTCAACCAGTCTTTTTCTCCTAAGCAGGAAAAAAAAAAAAAGAAACAGGAGGTTATCAACAGAAAGCCACAGAATTAGAGGGGTCAGCAGTAGGAAAGAAAACAGAAAAAAAATGATATGGGCTGGGATAAGAAAAACAAGGATATAAGGAAGAATAAAAGAGCAGATATATAGATTTCATCAAATGCAAAGGCTTGATAAAAAATGGCGAGAAAATTGCTCTAGAACTGTTCTAGTAAACACAAAGATACTTTTCTGTAAAACAGGAGAAGCTTGAATCTAATCACATTTCGTTACACTCATCAGAATACAGAAACTGCAACAAAGGAAAATTAGCCATTTCAACTGCAAAAACAGATGATAATGAGTTTCCCAATCCTCAGCTGAAATAAGACTGGTACAGTAAGTGCAAGTTATTTAAATTCTATTCCATACATGTAATTTAATAAAAGCCAGGGATAACCTTATATCCTTTTGCCACAAGTCGACGCACATGGACGAACAGTCTGTGAGTTGGTATACTGGCAGTCATGAAGTTATGATCCCGATGACAATAAATGTTTAGTTCTTTAGCTGCAATCTGCAAAGTACAAGAAGAAGAGTCAGCCAGCAGTTCAAAATGCAATACAAGAGCTCAGCCCTATGACAACGCTGGTGCACAAATACAATTGCAAGTCCAGCATCAAAAGGAAAACATTACAAGAAAAAGTCTGGAAAGCTGAGCCCTTCCACTTTCCTGGCCCAGCATGATGTCACACACAGGGGCTTCAGTAGCACAGACTTCCTATGTTGGATTATTACACTGAAGCTTATTTTTACCACCGTGAGGTAAAACACCTATATCACGCACACAGATTCTGCAACCCGGCTCAAAGGGTCAAGTAATTTTCGCAACACTAAAAATGCAGAAGGAATAGAGTTATTTTAAATGTGGTTATAAACACATGGTGTCAAGCTAGCTAACTGGTTAAAATACTGAAAATCAGTCTCAAACATACTTCCTAGAAAAAGAGTAACAGCACTTGTTAAAATGGGACGTTATAATGTATGGTTTGTATTTGCTTTTTTACCCCTTGTCAAGGAGGTCGGTAGGTGTTCACTGACTAGAGAAAGTTGTCTTTATGAGGAACTGCAGTCAAACACTGAATTATGTACCTGGATAGTAGACCTCTGTTCCTGGACTGCAAGTGCACTGGCAACAGAGTACACAAATTACACACTACAAATCTGATGAGGAAAATTAATTCCCAGTAACAAAGCATAGTTTCTTTCTCATTGGACTTCAGTGTGGAAACAGCAGAGAACAAAGGTTAAATTAGTAGCAATGTTTTTGGGACAGATTATGAAAAACTCACTATAAGCCATTTATAACCTGTCACTTTAAAATTATGTTTTCTGCAAAGTACTCTCCAGTTCCTACAGATCTAGCACATGCACGTGCTGCATCTAAACATGCATCCCAATGCTCTCTGCACGCAGGTTGTACCAGCTATATTCATCTATTTTTACACCACTTGCTTCACTGTTCCAACTGAAATACTCCTAGTAGAGTTTTGGGCTGCAACAGAGATTTGACCGCTGAAAGTGTTTCCACTTTAAAATGTAATTATTCTAGGGCCTCATCTTAAGTTCTCAACATGCAGGACAGCAAGCACTACCATATAGTTACAAAATAAATGCTATTTTGGTAAAAAAGTGTATGTGTAATGGATAGTCTTCAGTTTAAGCTTGCAGAGATTTATCAATTGATATTATCAAGTACTTAAAAAAACCAAAACAACAACAACCAAAAAAACCCAACAAGCGCACAAAACTTATGGCCACCCAAATCCTTCCTTCTGGAAGTGGCCATAATCCTAACATAATGCAAGTATCTTTCCACAGCCCTCACAAAAATTACCTCTGCATCTTCTCCAAAGAAACGGTATTTGTATCCACATTCCACACACAAAACAGCATCTTTGTACTGTTTCTTCATTTCCATGAATTGAAGTTCTAGTGGAGTGTAAATGCTTTTGGTTCTCTTATTAAGAGTTGTATCTGAAGTATTTTGAGTATTTTCATAAGACTTAAAAGATGCAGAAAACTGACTAAGATCACGTCGTAACTCCTCCTGCAAATAAAAGATGGGAAAGTATAGTTAGGAATCATCAGATAAATCAATTGTCCCTGCAGAGCTTGACTCACAATGACAACAGAGCTAAAGACTTGAAGTAAATAGCCCCAAGAACTGTAGTGAAACTACTGAAATAGGATATACAGAATATAGTTTATCTGAAATCAAAATGTAATGAAGGTCAAAGATTTTTCATCAATTAGTCGACTTGCTTTACAACAGTCCTCAGACACCTCAGCTGAAATCTATTCCCCTTTGTATCTTGAACTCGCAAAAACACAGACCAAGAAACATGTAGGCTGCAAAGGCTGGGCAGTCTAAACCAGCCAGAGATAAAAATAAGGATGAATTACTACTCCAATTTACAGATGAGAAACTGCAGCACAGAGCGATTAATGGCGTTCCAAAAATTCACAGTAAATCAAGAAATAAAACTATTCAATACAAATACTAGTTCACTGTGTCAAGCACCAAAACCGTATTTCTTGTCCAGTCTGCCTGTCCTACATAAGCTCAGAAAATCTCACCAAATGATTTATTCTTAAACACACAAAATATATGTTACAATGTCTAAAACCCTTCGAGTCCACTCTCTCTGCAGTTTATCACTTACAAGGACATTATGTAGCCTACGCTAGCCAAGCAACTTCAGCTCTACAACTTTTTGTCCTGTACTGTAAGCAGGGTGATGGATTCAGTCTTTTAGAAGTGCAGTGAACAACTCCGATAAGGTGGGCTTTACTCACAAAGTTCCTCCTTACTTATGTCACAGTATCAAATACTGATAGAATTGGTTTAAAAAAAATAAAAGTGAAAACACCACAAGTTTTTAAAGCACACGATTACACAAAACACAATTGATCAGGTTGTGATGTGAGTTTCTGGATCTGAAAATAAACCAAGCAAACTTCAACTTCTAAGAAACGTCTCATCTACATCACAAGGAACAAAGTCAACACACTGTTTAGAAGCAACGGTAACTCAGATGAAACACAGAAATAGCACAGATCATATACTTTGCATCTTGGCAACTAACAAAGAATGCAGTCAGAAAGCAGCAGAGGAAAAGAAAAACAAAAACAGTGGGGGAAAACACAGCACTTGGCTGTATTGTTCACTGAACTGCAAAATTCCCAGAATTTCACACAGTCAAGAGACACCCATTTGACAAGCAGACAACAGAGGCCAGCACAAATCTGTACCATGCCTAGAACTAAGATGTCCCCAGGAGCTTACATGTCTCTACTGCAAAATCATCAGCCCAAGGATCTTCAATGCAAGGTCTTTGCCATCCTGGCAGCATAACCTTGTCTCATTTTACAGCAAAAACCGTTATGACCAAGCATGTGAAATAAGGTCATGAAAGAAAGTAAAAGAAGGAAAAAATACATGTAAGTTTAATTGTTGAGATGATAGGAAATTAACAGCTGAAGGAATTAGGAAGAAAATTACTCATATAAAAAGGTTGTAACTCTGCAGAAAATGCAAGACACAAACATCTAAGATGAGCCATTCCAAGGAAGGCAGGCCAGGCCTTGCTCACCTGACCGCCTGGCCAGCACTGACTCAGTCTGTGTCTCACAGAAAGAAGACAGTAATGGTTGATCAAATAGTTCATGTGTCCTCACTATCTGCTGAATGTATTAAGTAAGAAATAACTGCTCTTCACTTTTACTTTGCATACACCTTGCTTGAGAAATCTCTGCACATGATTAAAGTTGATCTTCCTTGTGATCTCTAAGAAGGGAGTTAACAGCTGTCATAATCTCACAGACAACCTGTGATCAACAGGACCGCAGTGCTGTCTGGTAATATGCATCAAACTGTATGATTACACAGTGGCAATACTGCTATAAAAAGCACACCAGTGTTCGTGCCTTGGAAATCAGACTTGGAATAGGAAAAGCATAAACACTGCACCAGCTGATACACAGGAGACTGACAAATATTTCCGTTCGAAGACAAAGGGAAACCTGAATTCTGCGGCAGAAACAACCACCTTAGGCCCACAGCTGAGTGGAAAGAAAGTCGCACTTGCCTTTGCTCACCAAACACACCATTCTGTCATGCATACTCTAGCTCACTTAACTGATAACCTGTGCCAGGAACACGCTGTCTCCAGTGCTGCAGAAAAGTCAGTAAATACTCCCTGTGCGTGTTTTGTGTATGTGTAAAACACACATATTTTGTAATTTCAGCATCTAGAAATGGTTGTCAATATCTGCAAGACAGCTAAAGTATGATTTATAGATTAAACTACCAGAGGCAGCACCTGGTGTCAAATGTAACTGGGTGGACAAAGGGTCAAAAATTAAGAAGCTGCAGACAGACAAGGGTGTGAAAGAGAGGGACAGAGAAGGAAATAGTTTTCTGTACTCTCCAACTGACCTCACCTACACAATCTCAAACCCCGACCACAACAAAAATCTCTTGCCACAAACTGTTCACTTCACTGTTACTATTTTGATCTCGCGTTCATAGAACCCAGACCCCCCAGTTTAAGGTCATGATCTTCAGACACAGAAGGTCAAATCAACTATACAACCTTTCTTACAACCTCCTTCTTCAAAAAGCCAGACGCAAAGCTTTATAAAGAGCAGTTGAGTCTCAATGCAACACCACCACAGTAAGCAATGAGATGCCCTTTAGTATTTAGATACTTGAAAGTGAGCAAGCTGGCCCCAGAAAAACAAAAAACAACTAACGTTGATTATCCCAACAATTAAAGGAGAAACAAGGTATCATTACGCTCTTAGTGACTTGCATCACAGGCACCACAATGATAATTCTGCGTGGGAACTATCATATCTTCTGCAGATGGAAACAAACAGTGGTATCTTTAGTATTTAGACCTATTAGCAACCAGATTAAGCTACATCTCAGCAATAATCCCAATTTATATTTTTACAAAGAAAGCCTGTTAGAAATTTTACAGCTCATATCAAAGCTGATGGAGCCAAAAGAAAACTGAGCAAAGGGTCACACTGAACATGTATTATTACAGTATTACAGGTTTATTCACAATCACAAGACGCACCACCAGTGTTTCTGCTCCCTCGTTACTGCTTTTTTTTCAATGGTATCACTGAAGAGCTCTGAGAAATTCTGCTCACTATACCAAGAGTTCCAGGAACACATCCATACAGAGACACTGGGCTATTATGTACAGCTGCACTATTTCATGACAGAACACAAAATCACAAAAGAAATCTTATGCCAAAGCTTGCTTTTTAAAGGCATAAAACGTAACCTACGCAGCACTGGACCAAAGCTCTACGTACCTTCTGAGCAACCTTTGGGCTAGTGTCCCAAGACTGAAGAGGGTTTTTCAATTCTGAACTTCTCCCAACAATAATGGGACATTTTTCCAAACTCAGAGATTCTTTCTCTCGAAAACTATCCTCCCGGACTCTGTTACACTGCTGGTCTGAATCACTGCAGAATTCTCTCAGTCTGTCTAGAGTTTGCAAACATATACGGGGCTTTTCACACTTCTGAGGCTCTTCTTCAGTAAAAATACACAACAAAAACATATTAGCAACTTATTTTCTAAAACAGAATGTCCATTAGAATGACATCAGTAAGCAGTTAAGGCACTCATTTTGCTCTGCCTCTCCTCCCTACGTTGTTTCTCCTGTCCCACTGTAGTATTTCTGCCAGCCTGACAGAAACATGCATGTAATAAGCTTGGTCAGCCTCCCTGGAAAAATCAACACTTTTCACTTGTATGCTTCCTCATACATAGGAAAAGAAGCACAGTCATTTTCTGGACTAGTAACTTGTGGCAAAGCCACAAAATTAGCCAAGAATAGGGGGAGATCAGTAGTATTTTTTCAGTGCAGATTTTAAGGAAGCAGTATTGCTAGCTGATGGTGTCTTAATGATACTTCAAACCATCACACCCACAAAACTGAATATAGTTTGTTCTTTAAAAAAAAAAAATTAGAGGCTAATTCTTTTCAATGTAGTTTAAGTGTAATTAACATCACATTCACTGATTTGTTTTTCTACCAGCACCATTAATTTGATGAATTCTTGGTTCAAAGCCAGATGGAGCACAGGCATTTTCAACGTAATTAAGTGGCTGTCATTTCACAGTTAAGAGCACTATATCAGAACTATTTACTTTGAGGTAGCCTTCAGGTATCCCAGTCACAGGGCAGACTCCACAGAGCTGTCAAGTGTCAGTTATGCTTCAGCCCGAGTATAAAAGGCAGGCTGCTAATCCAACACTGAAAGGGAAGTTGCAGCATTTCTGTCTGGGCATCTGGACTCCCCTGACTGAACAACCTGTTAAAGCTGAGACAGCTGAAGGAGATTTGCAGAGTAATTCTCCAGCAGTGCTCAAACACCTAGCTTCTGAGCCACTGAAAGGTGCTTTCACACTATAGCTTATAATGGCTCTTCAGAGATGTATTTTACAATCAAGACATCTTAAAGTATCTGCCAACAGATTTTTTTACATTTGATGATGAAAAACTATCTACTGAGTATAAACGCTTGAAGGTTTGTTTACAGTCAACTCACTTTTATCCTGAGCCTTCAGTGGGTTACAGAACTCTTCTAGAGTAACTTGTTGTGCCTTGGTCTTCTTTTCACAGGGTTCATTGCTTTCAGTTGATGTTCTCCTTTTTATGTTAAATTCAGAAGCCTGAAACATAAATTAAACAAAGAAGTTCAGTTGCTTTTTCTCTCTGCAGCTCTCTATGAAAGACAATAATGCACCCAAGGATTTCAAAGAGATAAGGCAAAACGCAAAATTAATTTAGAATACATGATATCCCTAAGTATTGTTACAAATCTACATTTCTTGGTTATAAAATAGTTCGTCTAACATTCAAGGCTACAAGACTAAGAGAAATAGTGCATTTTGTGAACAATTTGTCTGTTCTGCTTGAAAAAAAAAAACAAAACCACCTGCAGCTATCATGGATTCAAAAGGCAGCTTCCAGCTACCTCTGTGGCAGAGAACTGAACCAGCACTTTAGCAGACTTTCCCATCATACCACACAGTACAATGCTGCGTTTGAACCTGATCTCTTCTGCAAATCCTCATTCCCACAGTCCAGAGCCCTCTGAGAGGCACTACTTCTTATGGCCCACATCCAGATGATAGGAGACTGCACACTCTACACCATGCTGGAAGTCTTAATGCAGAGGTAAAAGATTTCCCTTAAGTGTCTGCAGACACCTAGCTAGCATGAACCTGGGTTTGTACAAAATACAGTACTTCCAACTACTGTTCTTCATGTGAATTTTGACACACACACTTGGCAAACACAAAATCCATGAATTTATATTGTTTCATCATTGATGTATTCTGCTTAACAGAATGCAAGAAGGAGGATGACTAAATACAGAAAGGTAACTTGCAGCTGCAACAATGTATAAGCGCAGGCCCATTTCACTTTGCACACCCCCAAGAGCTGCTTTTAGAAGCATGCATTCACATCTCACAGGGCCATCTCAGATGGTTTAAGTGTATTCCCGGGGAAATTCAATCTCCTGACACCTAAACAGGAACTCTGCCCTCCGCAACTAAGTCGGTAACCTCCACATAACCTATCCACATGCACAGCCCACAGGGGTGGCAAGGAGTTTCACTTCCAAGTCCACTATCATATACCACCAGATTAACACTAATTAGGAAGCAGGTTTTCTGCGTGGACAGAAAATGGTAATTACACCTTTCAAAATACATTTGGAGCAAAGATAACAGAAAAGGCTGACTTGAGACAGAGGTGAAAAAACCCCACACTCCGTTCCAGGGTCAGCAAAGGCTAGAAACGTTAACTACAGGGAAATTTAGAAAATACCGACTCGGAATGAAATCCAAGTGCTGAAAGAAAGTAAGTTTTTGCCACGGGTTTTGCCATGGAGGCTGCTGGATCACTGCGGGCACTCTGGGCCTTGCAGCTAACAGCACCATCGGGGCCACAAGCTCCACCCGGCCCACGCCAGAAGCCAGACCCTGTGCCAAAAGGTCCAACACTGCTGCAAGGGGCCAAAGCCCCCACGGCACCAACGAGCGCGCTGGCATCGCCAAGCTCGCCGGACCCAAGCGAAGCTTCAGCCCATACAAAATGGGCACGTTCCGCGCGCGACGAGGCACCGCCGCCCCGTGTCACACAAGGCAAAGATGCTACAGCAGCCGCCGGCCCCTGCAAGGCCGCAGGGCGCCTGTTGGGGCAGCAAGGCCGCGGCCAGCACTGGCCACCCCTTCGGAAAGGGCCTCCCGACACGGGGCGACGAGACGGGCCCCAGGGCGCTCCGCCACCACCGAAAGGGCTCCCGCAGGCTCCCTGCG
>WTSP01000813.1:0-22706 GCA_025331215.1 Actenoides lindsayi | reverse complement strand
ACCAGCCAGGACATTATTTTTGTGCACATTGGGGTTGTGAAACAATTGCTAGCCAATGGATTAGAGAGCCTGGGAGACATCCTTTCTTAAAGGTATCCTGGGACTATTACGGATGCGAGAGACAAGAGGGCCGTAATCTGGACAGAAGCGGATCTATCTGCGAGGTAAAGTGGACCTGTGACCATTGGTACCTGAATGTAACTCAGCCTCAAGACTCAGGCTGGCTGGTAGGAAGAAGTTGGGGAGTTTGATTTTATGAGACAGGGAAAGATAGTGGTGGGAAAATTCGCATTAAAAAGGAGCCGGCCTTAAATGATCCATCGCCAGGAGGACCTAATACAGTGCTAAGTGAAAAGACAAAAGACGATGTGCCAATCCCCCTGGAAGAAAAGGTAACAGTGATTCCGGAAGTAGATAGAGTATTTTACTTTATTATATTTATTAGAGTTATTTACTTTAATAAAGTAGGATGATTTCTACTGTGCTGACAGCTGAGAGCAGCCTGTGGTTTCTGATATTCTTTAGAACATGGTGGATGTTTGTTGGGAATGCACAATGCAAAACAAAATGTAGGCCCTTTCTAATCTAGTTTGACAGCAAGTGCTTAGTAGAGGTTGTAGAACTGGGATGATATACTGCCTCAGATTTCTCTAAATTGGGCTGGATAAAATCAAGGTTCAAGGAGATGTTCTGTGGCATCTAGCTTTGGACACTTGCCTCATCAGGCCTAGGTGCTGTTCAACTAGATAGCAAGATTAAGGCTTAGTATCCTTACAAAAACACCACTTCTTCAAAGAAATTTTCTTATTCTCATTTTGGCAACATTTTCTCTTCCTTCTTAAAGTCTTTTGTAATCTGTTTTTCAGGGGAATAACTTCCTCATATAAAGGTGCTGCAGCGGCACAGGGACACAGTACCTGCCTATAAAGTGAAGGTGAACACGGTATAAGCTGGGCAGGCAGAGACCAAGCCAATAACACTATATTATTCACTGCTTGATTTGATTTCAGGTCAGTGGTATGATTTCCCCAAAATGAACTGTGACATTTCATACAGCTGCCTCCTCAGCATATAAAATAGGATTCTGCTAACCTGGGAGTGCCACGAGGGAAAATGTTTGTGATCTCTAGCTCTGTACATAGCATAAGAAAAAAAAAATATTACATTCAACTATGTGTGATACATTTCAATCATAATGATTTCATTTCAGGAAGAAAGAACAATACATTTAAAAATTCATGGTGAGGACCTATTCTTCTTATCATTCAATAATTTGATATAAATACAATCCTTTCTTAGTAAGAGTTTTAAGATTGCAATCTTATTTTGTACAGATGCTGAACTTAAAAGAGAAAAAAGTTAAAATGAGCATCATCCTGGTGGCATTTCTGTATTTGTTTTAATAGACCCACCTGTGTTACCTTCCCTTTCAATTTGGTTTATTTTTTAACATGCATATAATTTTATTCCTTTGATTTGGTTGACTGGTTTCATCAATCATTTCACTAGTGAAAGATCTAAAAAGATGAATAGAACAACAAATAAATATGCTCTTAATTGAAGCAATTTCACTGAAGCAGATCTGTGTGTTTTGTATAGCATGTTACACCTGTTTTGTGTATGCTTTACACAGCATTTCTGTTGGAGATAATAGGAATAGTTTCAGTATAATAAATAACTACATTAATGCAAGGCAAATGTTCTGTCAACTTTAAAATAGAATGACCCGGATACCACTGAAGTGGTATCTTACCAAGTTTTCCAGTGATGTGGATGAAAGACAACCTGGTCCAGAAAAACACCCTGACAACTCAACAGCATCTCTAAAAAAGCATTGGTTTTGGAATTCTGTGCATGTACTATAGTGCTGACACCACATATATTTCTAACAGTACAGAGTATGAGTTTTAGGAATGACGGATGAACTGCAGCACTGAGAGAAGCTATGCAGCCTCAATTCCAACATGTTCAGAGACATGTTCAATTGACCTAAACCCAAGGTATATTGCAAAGAAAGAAAGTAAAAACTAAACCATTTTCCTCTAGTGTGAACACCCATTTGCAAGGGCAAAAATTGGCTTTTTAAGCCATCATTCAATGCTATGATGGTTTTACCATGAATTGAATCAACGGTTGAATTAAATTGAATGTTATGATGGTATTAAAAGAACAATCCAAGAAAAACAAATATTCAAACATAACAAGTTGAAAATATTAAATTATAATAACTTAAAACAAAAGGACTTACCAATCTGTCAATAATACTTTTAACACCAATTTTCTTAACAGCAACTGGATCCTAGGGGAAAAGGAAGTAAAGAGATTTGTCTCAGTTGCTTTATACAGCAAGGTAGGAGTCAGAGGAGGTTGCCAGTGAATTAGATGCCTCAGGTCAGAGGAGTCAGCTCCAGCACATCAGTGCAGCTTCTCATGTCCTCTGTGATGACACAGATTTACACCAGAAAGGCATCAAAGAGCAAGTCTAAGTGAAGATATTCATGGTTTTGGCATCTTATATTTTCTATGGATGCCTTTATGATATAGAAGCTACACATTTTATAAACTATTATAAAATTATGATAAACTACACAAAATAAGATTTCTTATATTTCTGTGAAATATAATGACAGTTGGCTAATTTCCTATAACCATAGGACATGTGGAGCAAATCTGGTTTATCGACTCAAGTTCTACTCTTTGGCTTTTATTAGTCAAGCAAATTCAACAGTAAGATTTTAATGGTCTTGTTCTATGTTAACATGACTACCATGAATATAAAGACCTTCTGAATTTGTTTATTGATGCCATACACTGAAATACACTGGCATTACAACAGAGAAATCCATATATGTACATACATATTAATTTACATATATATGCAATTGTTTATATATAGATATTTTGTTTTTATTTCTATAAAAATATACATTAGCCAATATGAAATGTTAACCTCAAAAAAAAAGGTTCAGTGATGTAGCTTTTTACTTTACGCTTAATTTATGCATTTGAAAATTTGTTGAAAATATACTGTCAAAGTAGAAACATTTCAGCATATCTTTTAATTTTAAACTCAGAAATTAATTACAAAAAAGTAAATCAACTCAGAAGCTAAAGAATAAAAGTCACTAAAGTGCTAAAAAAATTTATAAAAACATTCTCACTATCTTTAACAACTGAAGACCTAAGTCCTGTTTCTAGGAACAATAAATAATATTCAAACTGTAAGATTTTTAGGGAAAAAAATATTTTCACTGTAGGCAGAATTTTGCTATAAATAAGGATATTTTACCATGTGTCATACTGTATTCAGTGATCAAAGAACATGAAATCTACATGTCTAACTCTTTTCTGAATTTTATTTGGTCGTAATTAAATTCTGATTTTAAAAAAAATTAAATGTTTATAGTAACAGAGTGAGACATTCCTGGCCCATAGGATATATTATAAGCTTCTGGGTCTAATCTCTCATTTCCATCTCTGTAGGCATCACACAACATTCCACAAAGCTGTTGAGAGTTGGAAAATAAGTTATAATAATAATAAAAATAAGATTCTAAGAAGCTGATGGACATTAATGCATTAGTAGTACACAGACACCCCAGAGAGAATCAAGCTGTTTCTCTGTTTTCTCAGAAGATCTTCTATTCAAAATCTGATCAGCTTAACAGAAATTGATGTGCCATATAAGAAATCACAGCTAACCCAACACAGCTTTAGGCTACACTGAAATATTTAAATTAATTGAAACAAAATTAATGAGGCCAGTGAAGATGCTAAGTGTTATCAGACTAAAATCCCAATTATTTGCAAATGCGGTGGTCAAATATCTTACTTCAAACCCATTACTTCAGAGTATAAAGGCTGAAATGTTCTATATGGGAGGTTAAGTAACTGTCACCAAAACCATTATGATACTTTAAGTAGTGACAACAGCAAAAAATGGCACTCCTCACATTGTAATCTCAGCTCTGTTTTCCTTTAATACCACTCACTGCATCAGACCTGTACTCTGTGTAGAGAGGCTTAATACTTTATCTGAAGAAATCCTTCTCAGTCTCCTTCACAAGCAGATAATGACAGGAAATATCCCTAGCAGCATTAGTCATTCACAAACACTGGTAAGTACTATGGGATTTTATTCCAACATCATTTTATGCTTCTGCGGTTCAGAACTTTAATGAATTAGATTGCATTTCTAGTAGGAGGCTCTATGGGATAAGAATGTCAAATAAATATCTACTTAAACTGTATGTTTTCAAGCTTTTTACAAATTTATTCCTTCAAACAAGCTGTTCACATCATAAAAACAGACAGATAAACATAACAAATTCATGTAAATAATACCTTTTTTTCTGGCTGCTTACCAATCTAAGAACTAAACTTTGATTAATTATTACTAGTGATGATTTATTCTAATCAGGATTAGAGACACTAAATTTAAGAACAACATGAGTCTGAGGAGGTTTCTGTGCTGCTCTTTTGTTTATTCCTACTATCCATTATGTTTTGATGTCATAATCTACTCTAAAGCAGCATCTGCTTACAGGATGGTTGTGGATGTATGTTGTTATTAGTCTGAATTTCTCTGCAGCTCACACCAAGAAATTCTTTCCATTTTTACCCCCATTAGATAGTTTACAAAGAAAACTACTAATTTTCAGCATGACTAACCACACACTGAAACTAAAAAGGTAAGAGTAGCATCAGAGGGCAGAACCATCTAATACAACAGAACAGGTACAAATGGAGGCATGAAAGACAGAAAGAGAGATCTTAGATAAAAATTAAGAAAAGTAAAGAGTATTGATGGACAACTGACTTATGTTGTGGAAAAATTCCCAAAAGGCAGCTGAACAGCCCATTGGAGTTTTTAAAAGCAGGGCAGGGAAAAAAAAAAAATATAAGGTTTTATGGAACAGTCTTGTTCCCCAGGAAGTGGCCTAAATGTCCAAACCGGTTTTTTGTCTCTGACTCTTTTCATCTATTATGAACATAGTTAAAGCTAAAACCCCACATTCTTTTCCCTGGTAGAATTATCTCCTGTTGTCAGCTCATAAAAAATCTGTTTTTTGGTGAGTATCCTCCAAGTCCATGGAAGGGATGGCTTCTGAAGTACTCAGAAGGAGTTTTGCCTTTTCTTTCAGCTTCTGTTTTGTGTCTCACATTTAGCTGCTAGTAGTAATTGTTTTCCTGTCTATTCCTACAGACATATTTTCCCAATATACCATAAGCACTACTAAGCTATTCAAGTCAAACTTTGACACCTCTTTTACCTTCCTGTGCAAGAAGAGCAAATATTGTTGTTTCACCAAGAATGACGAAAACTGTTCTTCCTGTAAATTTGCAATTACTAAAATAGTATCTGTAAAAGCCAAATAAGTTTAGGACTGAGTTATAAATTGGTGACACATGAGTTGCTTAGATAAAATAGTAGTAATATTAAAAATATGTTATAAAGAAGGTCTAAATAGAGGAAGTTGCATTTGACCCATTGCAATGATGAGGAAACAGTCAGCTGGCTGGAGTGGGCACATTTAAGATTAATAAATCACAAAGAAGGATATTTTGCGGGAGTCTGCTGTATGCAAGACAGTCTGTTGAAAAGGCAGGAGTAGAACATCGACCCCAAATGGTGTGACAGAGTCATGCAACAATACTAGTTCTGATTCAAAATCTGTGTTGTACCAGCATCACCGTAGCTTAAATTAATAGCTGCACATAAGAAACATTTAAATTGAGAAACTATGGATTTTACAGTTCAAATATACTATACTGAGGTTTACCAATACAACCTTGAATCAGTCTCCTTGTGCATATATACTATGAGTGTCCCTAATTACACTATCTGAGCCTCCTTCAGTTCACAGAACAAACAACAAGGCTAAGGAAATACTATTACTTTTGTACAAGCAGTTTTTTTACTACATAAACTGATTATTGATGTTTTCAGATCTCTTTCAGTCTGATATGCAGACATAAGAAAACATGATCTGTTTGTCTGGTTATTCAGAATTTCCAAGAAATCTTTAATGATGGTGGGAAAGCTCTAAACAGTTATTCACTTCTTAAACTATCTAATCCAGATATTATCTACTTGCAATTGGAAAACCACAGGATATTAATTTCACCTGCCTTTAGCCACATAAAACTTAGGCTTTTAGTCTAAACCAGGCTTCTAATTTCTTTCTAGAAGCAATGAAGAGAGACAACTGCTTCCAGATTCATTCAGTCTTAAAATAGACAACTAAGATAAATGAAGGCCTGTCTGAACAATCCTGTCTCACTTAACTGGTCTCATGACTGACTTAGATAAGACCTCTAACATTTATATGGTTAATAAGACATGATTGATTCTACCTCAAAATACACACATCTCACTTTCCTTCCATGTTCTACCATGTGTTCATAAGGCAGCATTGTGTCACGATGAAAATAAATTGCAGGCATTTTCATAAGGATAGTGCAATAGATGTGCTCATAAAACCATGCAGGAAAAGTGAGGAAGTCCTGGTCCATTTGTCAGCAAGGGACATATCTATTCCACTATAATAGTTATTTAGTGCTAGAATTAAGACAGAATAATCATGTCTGCTGAACAGAATATGTAATTATTACTAATCAGACAGTCAATGATCCTTGTGTAAGCCTGTTTTAGGCTCTTAGTGCTATAGAATCACACATATGTAAAACTAAAATGAAAATATATTAATGCATAAAAATTAAAAGGAGCGTTTCTGCATATTACTTCTAATATACATAAGTAATTGGCAGCCCATTACTAGCTAATTAGGAATAATGATAAACTTTAACAAAAACAAGCCTCAGACTTCAGAGGGGGAAAGAAAGCATCTAGGTGTGAATTTTGCTAAAATCACAATTGGCTTCCAAAGATAGAGGTCAAAAAGCATGCAGATTAAATCAGGCTACTCATGTATAGCCTCTGTCCCATGCCACTAAAGCCGCTTCACAAGGCACCGGAGTTGGGAACTGTGGCTGTGCCACCACCCAGAAGCCCTCAGGAGGGTTCAGCATAGCTATAGGAACAGGCTTCCAACATTTTGTCACATCCAAGAAGGTAACACATATACCTTCAGTATGACTGTTTTGACAAAACTGCATCTGAGTAAAACAAAAGCTATTTCTTAGATACCTGAGATCCATATACTGGCAGTAATCACAGTGATATTTGAGAACCTTTTCCATTAAGGCTCCATTTATAAGTAAAAATTACATAGTGTGGGGATGCATCTGACCGAACCCAAACATTACATAGAACGTATGCTGTGTCACAGACGGTACTTTCAGTCTTTCATAATTGCAAGTTCTGATGTGATTCATTAAATCAACAGCAGGCCATGCTCTTAAAATCAAAATATTGGCCTAGAAGTATCCCATTCAGAAAAGCATAAAAGAAAGAAGTTATAAGAAGCATGTTATTTGCTTTTACTAATACAGGAGTCACATATTTTACATTGCAAATTTTGAAGACTACAGCAAGAATAAGGAAATGCAAAATGAAAATCAGCTGTCTATAATAAGTATGATAAAATATCTGATTTGGTGCAAGATATTACTTCTGCTTAGTACCCATGAGTTCATGAGGAATAGCTTCTGTAAACAACAGCATGGAGGAAGAATGTAAAATAACATGTTAAGATCTACTATTAAGAAACAGCACCTTATCAAAGCAAAACACAAGAGTCTAAGAATACTGAAATTCACATTTTCTTAAATCATCATATCATACTCATCAAATCTCACTTATATCTTAGCTTATGTATTGGTATGCAAATATTTGTAGGCATGTATCTCCAAAGAGAGATTCCCATCTCTTTCTCCAGTGAACTGATGTGGGAAGATATTGTTCCCCTGCTGGTGGGGCTGGTAATGGAGTGGCAACAACCCCCAGTTGATATGACACAGATGTGAAAACCACTTCTACAATGTGCTATGATGCATACAGTGGTATTTATATCACTTTGTTTTTCATGTCCTTAGAGAAGACACCTGCGTTTGGGATAATCACCTGGGCCTCTATCACTGGCATTGGAGAGAAATAGTCACTTTCATAGCTTGACTACCTGATCCTTAAATAAATGTTTCTCACCTTGGGTTTTTACAAATCTGTTCCCACTTTTATTTTGAATCTCTCTACCACATTTTCCAATCTAGAAGAGCAGCTGCATCTCCTGCAAGGCAGCAGACACGAATAGAGATGGGCTGCCAAAAACTTGTTACTGTCTTATGGGTTTTTTTTCTTCCATCCAAAGATATAAATAAATCTGGATTTTTTATCCTCAGAAGCATTGCAAGTTTTTTGCATCCCTAAATTCAGTAATCAACTATGATAAACAACAGGTATGTTTTTATTTTTTGTGACAGTCTCTTCAGTAAAAGTAGCTCTTATTATCAAATACATTTTTAAAGGGCTTGAAATAGAGCTTCATGTTGAGTTTCCATCCTTTAGCTGGTTGTTTCATTACAATTTTAATTCTTTCATGCACTAAATATGGTTTTGTGCCTTGAAGCAGCCATGTTATCTTGCCAATGGAGGTGTTGCTTATGTCTTTTTCTTTCTTCTTTTGCAAGTGTTTGAGGAAAAGATACAAATTGCTTAAAAAGAAGATGTTTAATCAACAGTAAGGCCTGGTTCACCCAGGTTTTTTTTCCAGGTTTTTTTAATTCTCCAGTCTAGTGACTTCTGAAGGTTGCTTCTTATGGCTTCTTATGGCTGTATAAACTTTTAAACAGACGTGTTGGATGCTTTGATTTTTTCTAAAGTATTTTTTAGATCCTAAGTTTGCCTCTCTCTGTAAGCCCTCATACATCTCTGGAGCCAGCTTAGTTTATTGTAAGAAATAGAAAATAATTGGTTCATTTTCATTTTTTTCCCCACACTATGAAATATACATACTTACCTTTTCCTGTCTGTAAGAGGATTATTTATTGTTACTGGCCTAATAATCTTCCTCCTCATTATCATCATGGTAACTGGAGGTTATTGTTGAAATGTCCATTTATAACCAGTTTGCAGCCAGAAGAGAAAAATTCTCACCCTGACTACTTTGCAGTCTTCTAAGAAAGAGCAGGGAAGGAATTGGATGAAAGAGAAGATCTGAGGCATGTTTTGACTGCAGATACAATGTAGCATAGAAAAATGTGAGCTTGCTTCAAACAAGCTGACTCAGACACCAGAGCAGCCTGGCCACAAGCACCCAGAGAAGACAATCATGGGATAATTTTCTCTGTTGAGACACAAAACAAATTAGCCCATGGCTTGTTGCTTATGGCTTCCTTGGCTTAAGTGTTTCCATCAGCTGGGGAAAGGTATTGATGTGTAGCATTGCAGCACTGACCAAGCTTACTGCCAATAGAGAATCACATATATCCCAGCACAGATAGGAACAAAAGCTAATGCTCCATCCCATTTCCTTAGTGTCAAATGTTTAAAAGGAACTTTGCCCTTAGGGTTCTCTAGGGCCTGACCCAGCAGGGAGCTCCACACCGTGGTTCCCACTTTATAGGATCCAAGTCAAGATAACAAGTGCTTTCAGCAGGATGAGCACAGGTGTATCATGAATGTATACTAAAGGTACCCATCTGCCAAACAGCTGTTTGAAGTTGAAAAACCTGGGAGAAAGCCAGGCAGCTTTTGCCAGTCTTTAGTGTTGCAGTTTTAAGAATTATTTAAAAGAGCTTTTGGGCAGTTCCATATCTACACTCAACTGTTGTTTTCTCTCTAGCTGCTGTAATAAGCCCCCTCATTACACCTGCATCTTTAGTTACTACTTCAGATTAACAAAAAAATGAACAAGAAAAGAAAAAGTATTTTCTATTTCAAAGTTAAAGCTAGTTTTGTATGTTTAAAAAGTAAGCTATAATATACATTTCATATCAATCATTATCTGTCCTCTCTCAGAAAATGGCCCCTACCAATTCAGAAGCATAATAATGTAGTCTTTCACACTTTGTCTTTCAAGGGAATATTTAAACAATAAATGACTGTCCTAAAGGATTCATAAATTTTAAGGCTGAAGGAGACCATTAAACCATGACATCTAAATGTGACAGTTTCACTCAATAAGCTTGTATGTAGTCCCTTTAACTGTATTTAACTAAATCATTATACTACAAAGGCACTCATTTTTGATTCAAAAACAGTGAGACACACAGAATTTATCACTTTCCTCAATGCTATTTTTCCAGTGCCCTATGGCAGTCACTTTGTAATGTGTACAACTAAATTCCAATTCTACCTTGTGTATCATCTTCTATCCATTGCTTCCTTTTATACATCTCAAGAACATTGCATTAGCAATCAAGCAAAAGTTTAGTTTGAAGCCTGTAAGTAACTTTCTTTTCCCCAGTTTCACAAACACAATAAAAATGGGACCGTAAAACTGTTGATGATTTTTCTTTTTAATACTTAAAGTTAACAAGCAGAACCAGTGAGAAGTGTTTCTTATCTCTCTGCTGTCTCTACCATACTCTAACACTCAGTTTCAGGTAAACAAAAAGATCCCTTTAAAACAACTTCCTCTCCTTAAATAAACTCAGTAGCCTATACTCTGGTAATATTAACATGTTTCAGTGTCGATTACTCATGGTATTCATGAACCACATTCATGGCCATGTTTGCTAATCGTGATGCACCATGTTTCATTTCCTATCACAGATGGTACAAAACTTCACTTGTTAAAGAGCATTTATCTAGTTACGCAAGACAAAACAGAGAGAGAGATGTGTTATCTACATTTTGGAGAATGGACAACAAGGGAATTAAACAACTCACTCCATACTGAAGCAGAATAAGTAACTTTTTTTCGTTTTTTTGTCTGTTTGGTTTTTTGTTTGGTTTGGTTTTGGTTTTGTTTGGTTGTTTGATTGGGTTTTTTTTATAGCATTTGAGCACTTTACAGAGATGATTATATATCTACTCAGTCCATGTGTCTCATGGAGATGTACAACTGTCTGCATTTTCACAGGGAAAGAGAGGAGTGAGAGAGAAAAGCCAAGAGGGCAAAAGTCAGAACCAGTTGTCTGAATAAGAAGTTACTTCATGAGATGTGAATTTTAGGCAAGTTTCTATAGTGATCTTACAAAAAACATGTTGCTGAACTGCTCCAGGGCATTAGCTATTACTGTATGTAATACACCTCACAAGACTGGAACAAATATCTTTTTCATTTTTTTTGCATTACACCTGCTGTTAAACACTGGCAGTAATATTACAAATATTTTTTAGTTTCTTCATTTGTAGTTAAATTAATAAATCTCAGAAACTAAAAATGTATCTCAAGGTCAGAGTTACTACAATAACCCATTCATTTTGTTTTCCTTTCACTAAATCCATTATCTGAACAAATCATTAGGTGACCTTTTTAGTTACAGCAATTCAATAAAACTTACATTAGATGGAGTTTCAGGAACATTAGTCTAATGTGCTTTAAAAGATCACCTTCTCTGAGCAATATAATAAGTTTGTGTGAAAAGCATAAAGCATGTAATATGTAATAAAATCTGGCCTTTAATGAACCACCTAGAAAAACTGACTTGTGTTATAATTCAACAGAAAACCTCAATTAATTAATGGATAAGAAGACAACAGTAGCTGCTGAATGTTACTTTTGATTATATATTCATCTTGTTTTTCTTTTTAAATGTACGTTCCTTATTTATGCTGCTCAAGAAATTACAGTTTAAATGACCTTGGTTACAGAAGTAATACTCTATGAAAAGCCATACTTAGAGCTAATTAAAAGGGCTCTCTGATTACTAGTTAGTACCAATTACACTAAGATACTGCATAATTTTCAAAAGTGGTAGTCAGTCAGAATTTTAAATTTAATAAACTGGCTTAAATGTTTGATGAATGCTGATTTTCTTCAACAGACCAGAAAATACCTTGTGGCCAGGAAGATAAACAACAAAAAAGACACAGCTCCAACTATCAAGCAGGAAATTTACATCAGGGAAGATTTCACAGGCACACTAAAATCGACTATTTCCATTAAGGATATAAGATATCAATCTGATTCACCTTGCATCTAAAATGAGAATAATAACTTAAAAACCAGCTAGAACTATCTACAACTTGTGTTTCCAGACAACTGTCAAGAATGCTACTTTAACTTTCATTTCTAATCAGTCTAGAGAGGTCTGTATGCAGAAAGAGAAGCAATAATAACTTGCCAGCAGTCCAGCATCAGCAATTATTTCTCCTGCAGATGTATGCACACAGGAACATAAGCCTATTTTAGTAAAGGTCAGGTTACATCAAAATATCAAACTAAGTTAAGTTCCTATTGTTATTAGGGGTTATTGAGTAGACTTCCATTCATTGAGTCTGTGGGCATTTCATTTAGTTCCTCATTTTTCTAAGCATTTATGTGTCTGTCACCCACTAAACCAACCAGATGCCTATAAACTTTTCAAGATTTTCTCTTGGTTCCTCATCCATAGAAGAACGATAGCAAATGTTTCCTTTTCCCAGTCACTACATCTACCACTCATCTGAGATAGATACTATGACAATATGCACAAAATTATAGGATATGCTAAGAAACTGTTTTAGAATTTTCGAACGAAACCAATTTTAAATTGCAGTACTACAAATAATTTCATATTATAGTTCAACAATCAATAGATGACATGTAAAGAAATAGTCATATTAAGATAACCAAACACTCACTATTTTTCAGCTTGCAGCTTTAGTTAGATTTTTTCAGCCATACTTTCAGCTCAATTTCATTGAGGACCCCATTTCTTCTTATGCATAGGCTTGATAGGCCAAATCAAAGAATCACCTAGTTTATTTTCCTATCGCTTTCAGTAGCCAGTAGGTATTTAAAAAAAAAAAAAAAAAAAAAGAAAAAAAAGGTGTAAGAAATGGTCTGTTTTCAGTTAGAGATCTACTTCATAATCTTTTATTGCTTGATGAAAACGTTGATATATGGCTTCTGTGATGCCCTTTCATGTCATTTTTCCCTTCTAGATATTGTGCTTTTCTGGAAGGGTTTTTTGTTATTATCATGTAAATTATTGAAATATGCTAAATAATCTGTTAATTTTACCTCACTATTCCATGTAATTTAAGAAATTTAAAGTATTGATTAGTAAAGAACTGCTTAAAATATTCTACATCGTATGTTGATAAAAATCAACAGGTGATGCATGATTAATTTTCTTGAGTGAAGAATTGCCAATCCATGTATGAAATCCAAAACCCATTTGCTTTATCAGCTGCTTCCCATATATTTTTCTATATCATAGATACCCCAGTATAAGATTAATTTCCAATATCTTACTATCTAAGCTCTGTTTTCCATTAATGTCTAAAATATTAATATAATTTCACTTCTATCTTTTTTTAACTCATTAGAGAATTAATACATCATAGTCTTAAGTTTTGTGGATTATTTTTCTCCTTGTTCCTGATAATAACTATTTAAATTAGAATAAAGAATGGTCTCCTTTAAGTATTTTCTAAGTCTACCATTTTTCCCTTGTTAGATAAATTCTTTTAGGTTATTAATTTGTACAGACAACAATAATGCAAAGCTGCACCATTTTAATTATATTTATTCTCCCTAGGCATATAGGCAGTTAATTGTTTGAATTACTAAGTTAAAAAGAAACGTTAAGTAACAGGAATGCCAGCATTGCCAACAACTTCTGTGGGTGCAGTACTGAGTTCGTAATTGAGTCTTTAATTGCAAAATTCACTTATAAAGCCAGTGAGCTTTTCAAATTTCACTTAAGTCTTTAAGAGTATTTAATGGGTCTTGTGCATTCTATAGGCTTTGACCTGGCCTTCCCAATTGCCCCCACATAAAGTGTATTTGACAGGATATGAAAAATGTTTTTATGCTGCGTTGGATGGAATATATCATTATTATAGAACCATTATTATTAAGGTTGGAAACAACCTTCAAGAACATCAAAACCAACCATCTACTGAATATTATCAGGAACACTAAGCCATGTCCAGAAGTGCCACCTCTAGACATTTTTTTAAACACCTCCAGGGATGGTAATTTCACTACTTCCTTGAGCAGCCTGTTCCAATACCTAACCACTCAGTATAAAACTTTTTTTCTAATATCCAATCTAAGCCTCCCCTGGTGCAACTTAAGCCCATTTCCTTGTGTCCTATCGCTAATCAGTTGGGAGAGGAGACCAACACCCACTTCATTACTACCTCCTTTCAGGTAGTTGTAGAGAGAGATAAGGTTTCCTCTCAGTCTCCTCTTTTCCAGACTAAACAACCCCAGGTCCCTCAGGCACTCCTTATAAGACATTTTGTCCAGACCCTTCACCAGGTTCTCTGAACTTGCTCCAGCACCTCAGTGTCTTTCCTATACTGCAGTGCCCAAAACTGAACACAGTACACAAGGTGAAGCCTTACCAGTGCCAAGTACAGGGGCATGATCACTTCTCTACTACTGCTGGACACACAGTTTTTGACACAGACCAGGATGTTCTTGGCCTTCTTGGCCACCTGGGCACACTGCTGGCTCATGTTCAGCTGACTGTCCACCAGCACTCACAGGTTCTTTTCCGCTAGGCAGCTTTCCAGCCACTCATCACCAAACTCGTAACATTGCCTGGGGTTGTTGTGACTGAAGTGCAGGACCTGGCACTTGGTCTAGTTAAACCTCATCCCATTAGCCTTGGCCTATTGATCTAACCTGTCCAGATCCCTCTGCAGAGTCTTCCTACCCTTGAGCAGATCAGCACTCACGCTCAATTTGGTGTTGTCTGCAAACTTGCTGAGGGTGCACTCTATTCCCTCATCCAGATCATCAACTAAGATATTAAACAAGACTGGCCTCAAAATTGTGCCCAAGGGAACACCACTAGTGACCATCCATCAGCTGGATTTAGCTCTGTTCACCTCAACTCTCTGCTCCTAGCCATCCAGCCAGTTTTTAACCCAGTGAAGTGTACACCTGTCCAAGCCACTAGCTGCCAATTTTTCCAGCAGAATGCTGTGGGAGACAGTGTCAAAGGCCTTACTGAAGTCCAGGTAGAAAACCTCCATAGCCTTTCCCTCATCCAATAGGTGGGTCACCTCATATTAGAAGGATAAAGTTCGTTAAGCAGGACCTGTCCTTCCCGAACCCATGTGGGCTGAGTCTGATCCTCTGGTTGTCATCAATGCGCTGAGTGAGCACATGCAAGATGAACCTCTCCATAATCTTCCCTGGCACCAAGGTCAGGCTGACAGGACTGTAGTTCCCTGGATCATTCTTCCGGCCTTTCTTGTACATGGGTGTCACACTGGTGAGCCTCCAGTCATCTGGAGCCTCCCCTGTTAAGCAGGACTGCTGATAAATGATGGAGAAACACTTGGCGAGCTCATGTGCCATATCGCTCAACACTCTTGTGTGGATCCTGTCCAGACCCATAGAATTGTGAGCGTCCAGTTGGAGTATCCTGTTTCCTTCTGGATTATGGGGGGTTTACTCTGCTCTCCATCCCTGTCTTCTAGCTCAGGATGCTGAATACCCGGAGGATAACTGGTCTGACTACTGAAGACAGAGGTAAAGAAGGCATTCAGTACTTCAGCCTTTTCCTCATCTTCAGTGGCAATGTTCCCCTCTGCATCCAGTAATGGGTGAAGGTTCTCCTTGAATCTCTTTCTGTTGGCAATGTAATTGTAAAAACTTTCTTTATTACCCTTTACAACAGTGGCCAGATTGAGTTCTAGCTAGACTTTTGCCTTTCTGATGTTCTCTCTACATGACCTAACTAGATTCCTGTTCTCTTCTTGAGTTGCTACCCCTTCTTCCAAAGTTGATAAACTCTACTTCTTTGCCTAAGTCTCAGTGAAAGCTCCCTGTTCAGCCAGGCCAGTCATTTACCCTGACAGCTTGTCTTACAGCACATGGGGACATCCTGCTCCTGTACCTCTAAGACTTTCTTCTTAAGGAATGTCTAGCCTTCCTGGAACCCTTTTCCCTTCAGGACTGCCTCCCAAGGGACTTCGGCAACCAGAGTTTGGAACAGGCCAATGTCATGCCTTTGAAGTCTATGGGAGCGGTTCTGCTGACCTCTCTTCTTACTTCACCAAGAATTGTGAACTTTATCATTTCACAGTCACTAAGCCCAAAACAGCCTCCAACCATGTTCTCCCACTGCATTCCTGAAAGATGGGAAACACAATGAGCGTTTCTAAGCAGCACAACATATGGTAGATTGGTGATGGTAACTGCCTAAAAATACAAACAGCTTTCGAGGCTTCATGTCACTGTGACAGGCTGCAACATGACATGCTTTTGTGCTCTCATATCTCAGAATTTTCAAGGTGATTGCCACACAGCAATAATTCAGAGCTAGTTTTGTAATTTTTTATATTCATTCATAATACTTTTTTTAAATTTAAGTTTATTTATTTTATTTCATTGTAGGATCTTCTCCCACATTCTTTTGCCTTTATGCTTTGTGTTAACTTCTCCACAGGACTGAGCTGCCATTTGTCTCAGAAACCACAGATGTTTTTGGGCACAGGACAACCATTTGATGTTTCTTTGCTGAGTTCCTTGTAGAAGCTGGCTGGAAATTCTTTATACCAACTCTTCCTTTAGAGAAGTCTGATCATCAAAACTAACATTTTACAATTGTGTTTTTATCCTTTGTGGATTAATCAGGTTTTTTTCATTGGATATTTTCTTCAGGTACACTGGAATTTCTATTAAAAATAAATGTCAGAGAATTATATCCTTGTTTCCCAATAAATTAGCAGTTTTGCACCAATAAGAAATATATTTACAAATCTGTTATATGCCCTGATATAAATTTGACAAATTGAATTTCTGATATCCTAGGCAAATGTTTTGAACAAGAAGTTACTAGGAAGGCATTCTTATTTTCATTTTTCTTCCAGAAAATAATAATAATGGACAAGGTCTGAAGTGTTTCACACTTGAAGACAACAAAAAATACAAAATTCCAAAGACAAGTGAGATAAAAATATCATATATCCACTCATAGTTTAATTGTAATAACACCATATCTTGACTGGATCAGGATTAATACAATACTGAATCAGGATTAATACGGTATGAATCAACAATAGCAACTATTAGTTTAGCAACTGGCTTTAAAGGCTGTATATTTTAAAAATACTCCTGAAGGAAAAATTCAGATATTAGCTTTCAACTGCATCCAAACTCCCCAGGAAGAACCATGTTTGTCCAATATGAACACAACCTGGTAAAAATTTCAAAGATATTTTTCCTCAAACCATATTTTTACATTGGAAAAAATTAGACACATATTCTTGAGAATGCATTGATAATTTATGTGCTACAAATAGTTGCATATATAACAAAGATCTTGAAGAAGCAAATGTTTCAATCCTCAAAGAATTTATAATTGTTGATCCAAAATGCAAAGTGCTTGACAACTTAAAGGATGAAGCTGTTTTTACTAATTTTCTAGCTGGGAGGTTAAATAGGAAGGAATCATCTCTGAAACATATGTGAGCAGTCTGTCTTACCCACTTTTGTAAGTCCCCAAACAGCTGGTGTGGAGAAAACCTACTGTTGTGTGTTGCTGAGCCACTGATGGGGATGAGGAGAAACAAAGTCAGTAATAGTTTTCAAAGACCTCTCTTGTAACTGTATGAATAATTTTGGGGGGATAAAATCTCCCTGTGGTCTTACCTTTTTCTGGAATCAAGAATGATTAGGGTTTTTAACAGATACCCTGGTGACTAACTGTCTATACAGGCTGATGGAAATTAATTTCTGAAGTCCATGTTAAAAAGCGAATAGGCTTCAGAAGAAAAAAGAAAGAGAAAATCCTGGTGTAATTTGCAGAGGAATAAAGAAGCATGAAGATATGATTGTGATGAATATGTAGGGAGAATATATATAATTTGCAATTTCAAAGGAGGGCAAGAGGAGTTGGGATTTGAGATACATATGTGTATATATATATATATATACACATCAACTGTACATTTAGAGACAAGCACATGGAAGTCACCACAGTATGGTAATGGTCATTTGACTGAGCTGGTCAAGATCAAGCCAGTATCAAAGGACTTAGTATTAATGAGCCAAGAGACTGGAATGTGCAGCAGAGACCCCATCCTTCTCTATCTATCAGAAGGGGGAGCTACTTTAGAAGAAAGAGATCGTAACTCATAGCTGTCTAACTCACGAGAGGGTCTACACCAAAGACCAGTGCAGGGAAGGTCAGACCCCAAATGTTTTGAGTCATCTGTGCTTTTTTACACAATCATAATGAAGACAAGTACCAACATGTTATATGTACTGAAAGCAATTGTACCTCTGAATCACTAGAAAAGTACTGATGGTTTGGGGGTTTTGGGGGGTTGGATTTTTTTTGTGTGTTTTTGTTGCTGTTTTGTTATTAAAACAAACAATCAAAAACAACACAAATCAAAGAAAACAAAACAAAAAACCCATCAGCTGCAAAATAGCAATTTCACTTCTGTGACCTCTATTCCAGACCCTCTGGCTAAAGCTACACCAACCAGATCAAAAGTGCAACTCCTACAATTTATTTCTCACCTAAACTCTCATTGCATTCTGTAGCATGTAGTGATGAAAACAATTTTTTATGTAACACTCTATTAGATTCAATAGTCTTGTTCTTTATGCTTGCCAAATGGTGTGTTCTTCCTTCTTGCATCCCTTCTGTCTCTCTCTGTAGCTGCTGCTCTATACCTTCATGTCCCACAGTTTGCTGGCCATTGATTATGATAATTTCTAAAATTCTGTTCATGTTTTGGACCATACTGAAGCATTAACTATGGACAACTAGACCAAGATCACTGTCATTACCTCTTTGTAGGTATATATGTCCAGAGTCAGCTGACTTACATCTCCTGCAATTTTCAGAAAACAGAATTAAACAAGAAATATCAGAGACAAGAAGTTTAGAGGATATTGTTCCTACTCAAGACACACTTTATAGCTTTGCTTTTCAGTTACCACTATTTAGAGAACCATGTCTTCCCATATTCACTTGCTCAAGTACAAATACAAAGGTTTCTAAAATGTCAGGACAGGACTGGTTATTTTATTACTGACAGCACATAAGTGCTTATTTCTTAGGTTATAGCGGTATTTGTACACCTGAATTCAATACTGATGGCAAAAAACAACAACAAAGCCTTTAATTTACAAATCTGAGAATGCTGTTCGAACAACATGTATCTGAATTAAGTAGAATAACAGATTAATTTAGACTGGTAGGAAACTATGATGTTGTCACAGTTTAGGGTCAGGGCAGCCCCTTAGAACTATAACAGATACTCTCTGTTAACCCCCCTCCCTCCCCAAAGGGGAAGAGAAAAGGAATAAGGGAGAGAGACTTAGCGATTAGAAAAGGAAACTAGAACAGCTTTAATGAAAATGAAATTAATAATTATAAAATGGAATATATACAAATACATATACAAGCCAGCAAAGAAGCAAAGGCTCTGCCGGGGAAAGCCAGGCTAGGAAAAGGGGCAAAACAGTTCCCATATTTTTATCCAAAGCAGAAGAATGAGGCGCATTCACAGCACGTGATAGGTAGCCCTGGCTCTTTTTCCAACCCTGAAAGCCAGAGAGCACACGAAGCATTTTCCATCCGAAGTCTCAAGACGATTCCGTTTCCTGAAACCACGCGCTCAAGGAGAGAATGCTGCCAGTGCTGCTCAAGAATAAAATGCCCTTTGATGCTGAGGTCCAGCCCATCCACTGCTGCTGGTACTCCACAACCCCCCTTACCACACTCACCCCAGCAGCTGAATAGCTAAACAAAGGCACTAACACAGCTCCTTACCTTACCCTGCTGCACAGCAGGCGTGAGAACATGCAAATCACTGACTTGGCAAGCCCATGCAGTTCTGAAGCAATCCTTCCCTCCTTTTATGAGCACTATGCAGCTCTACACCACCCCAGTGACCTCCTTGTCACTAAGTCTCCCATGTTGATTGCCAAATACAAGCCAGTTTCTGGTCTTCTGAAGTCTAAGGGAGCTGCAGCTCAGTCCTGGAGGGATTAAGGGACAGCCAGCAGCAAGGACCCCTTCCAGAATTCTCAGCTACTCCCATTCTGTTCAGCTCCAGAACAAATCTTGAAGCTCTTCAGAGCAAAACTCTGCCATGCTGATGCCTGAAAGACACAGGCAGTACTAAACTAGCAGATTTTCTATCAAAATAAGTAACGCTTCAGGAATGTGGTAGGCTTAGTCATTTCCATCTCGATATAAAGCAACTCCAGTTATTAACTCGTTCAAAGCTTCTGAGCATCACGATGAGAAGTGGGAGTTCCACCTCATCAGATAGATGGCCACGTAGAGCACAGCCCCTGGACACAGTAAATGTGATGCTAATCTTAATTACACGGTGAAAGGATGTTAAGTCTGACCTCTGTCATGGGCCCAGGACTTCTGTACTGACAAGAAAAATGTAACTGGGTCTTTCGACTTCCCATCTTTTTCTGATGGGTAATTCAACTTTTTGAAAGTAAGTTTTTACCCATGCTAAAACAGTCCAGGTTAAACACGTAGGACCTGAAGGCTTTCATACCTGAGGACACGTGGACAGACCCCACAATGTACTACTTTTAAAATCACGGGGTTTTAACCTGGCTCACAGTAACTGAATGCTCAGGTGAGCGACGCTGAAAAGAGCAGGGGGCTCGGACACTGCACTGCAGGCTGGCTGCAGGTCCCAGGAACGCTGCAGCTTCTCACAAGAACTACGACCCAAGGACAAGAGAGAGAAAAAAATTCAACTCAGACATGAGTTATCCTGGAGTTGTTTCTCGGTGCAGCTGTCAGAAGCTTCGCCCAGGGCTGACGCGACCGCAAAGCCACGACCACCTTTACGTTATAAGGGCCACCACAGCCAGGCTGTGTGGAGCCACAACAACTGGACACTTGTTTCTTGTGACTTAAAGACACATCACGCTGCCGGGGAGCCACCGGGCTCCTGACCCTGGCCAGGACACTTCCATTGCTCTAGCAAATACCCTGCTTAGGGCCAGTCTCTCACCACCCATCTCCAACTGAACGGACAGGCGGGTGACTGGGCCAAACTCCTGCACCTGACTCCAGGTGAAACCCCTGGAAGGGCAGCACATGGGCTTGTTCAGCAACTTGTCATTTCTCGGCTCCACCCTCCCTTCCCATGCAGCAGGGTCACCGCTCACTCCTCATCCCTCCCTCCCATAACTCTAGCTGACAGGGGCAGCAGAAACCACAACCACCATTGCCCAAACACACGTTTCTAAGGGCTGGTTTTTCTGCAACTCCTTTTCTACTTTTCTTCTGTCATTAGGGCTGATACAAGCCCCAGCTCTCAAGAGGAAGAGGTCCCACCACCACTAGGGCTCTAGCAGAGTTGGGGTAGCCAAGTGCCCACTCAGGCTGCGTTCAACCACGGTAACTGGAACAGGGTGAGTCTATGCAATGAACTGGGAAAGGGGAGACTGGTCCCACATTCCGGGTTACATCCCATGTCCTAGGACAGCACTGCCAGGAAGGACCTCTAACTACTCGAGCCTGCGTACCTCGGGGCAAGGAAGCACACGTACCTAGCACCCCCCCGGACATCACAGCCTACCAGTGTGCAATTTTTCCTGACAGAAGCTCTTAGAGAAGCACAGCGTGGTTGAGGTGGGAGAGGACCTTTGGAGGTCACCTGGTACAATCCCCTGCATCAGTGGGGTCACCTACAGCGGGCTGCCCAGGACCCTGTTCAGGCTCCACAACCTCCCCGGGCAACCTGGACCAGTGTTCAGTCACCCCCCAGGGTGAAAAAGTGTTTCTTGATGTTCAGGGAGAGCCACCCACGTGTCAGGTTGTGCCCACGACCTCTGGTCCATCACTGGGCACCCCTGGGAAGGGCCCGGCGGGGTCTCCTTCGCTCCCTCCCTTCAGGGGCTTGCACACGGGGACCAGGAGCTGCCAGAGCCGCCTCCTGCCCAGGGGAGCGGGGCGAGGGGCTGCGGTGAAACACGAGGCTGGTGACCCGCCGAGCTGCTGGGGGACTGCAGCACCCACCTGCTTCCCCCGTGGGCTCAGCTCCCGGTCTGTCACCCCCTGCCCACGGACGAAACGGCCCCGTCGCTGCTTTCCCTGCCTGCCCGGGGCTCGGCTCGCTGGGACCCCTCGGCTCGCTGGGACCCCTCGGCACAGAGCGCAGCCGGGCTCGCCCCGGGTCCCCCACAGCCCCGCGGTGACCGGCGAGCCCCGGCCTCCCCCCGCCCCACCTGCCGGGCACGAAACGGCTCCCAGCGCCTCCTCCCCGGTCCCGGCAGCGATCAGCCCGCGCCGCTGCCAGCAGCCCCCGGGCCCGGCCGGGGCTCCGCCGCCAGCGAGTTCCCGTCGGGCAGCCCCGAGCCCGGCCGCGACCCCACAGAAAACCCCAACCCCCTGCCCGTCCGGAGCCGCGGGGTAACGGGTGACAGCCGAGGAGTCTCCCCCCCCGGCCCGGCCCGTCCGGTCTCACCCGCTGCCGGTAGCGCGGCCCCGATCCCGCTCTCGCAGGACGCTCCCGGTGCGCGCTGAGCCGCCGCCCATTGGCTCGCGCGGCCGTCACTCAGGCGGTAGCTCCGCCCCCCCCCCGCAGAGCGCAGGCAGCAGCTCACACACCGGCTTTTACTGCGCGCGCGTCGCCCCCGCTCCCAGCTCCGCTCCCGCTCCCCCCGGGGACGCTGCCCCAAGCCTCCCCCCCC
>WTSP01000809.1:17106-52629 GCA_025331215.1 Actenoides lindsayi | reverse complement strand
CCCCCCATATATATATATATGTACATACACATACGTGCGTGCGTGCCTGTGTATGTAGATAAATATATAGCGCATATATATACATGTACTCCATGTGTTTGGGAAGAGAAAAAGAAATACCAGGCACCTCTCTCTTTCTTTTGTTCCTCTTTCACACTCGTACACTTATGATTTAGTGAGATCCCCGGTGCCCCAGCCGCTCCCCAGCCACTTGCGAGTCACTTGCCCACTTTCCCCGGCATTAACTTCCATCCTTTCTGCTCGAGGTGGTGGGGGAGAAGCCCCCTCCCCTTCCCCAGATACGTTTCGTAAGGGAGGGAGAGGAGGTGCGTCTCTCCCTTTATCTCTCGCGCTCTCTCTAACTTTCATCCTCACCTAGGGGGAAAATTAAAACCCATCACCAGCCTTTGCCACTGCAGCTGCCTAAACGGCTTGCGGATTAGATCGGAACCCGCCGCTCCTTACCCCCCCAAATTCTCTCTCTTTCTCCGTCTCTCGAGTAGTCCTGACAAATATGGTCCAGGGCTGCGGGCACAAGTGAGCATGCGCCCGCGGAGCCAGGGCTGGGGAAAGGGGAAACTGCCGCCGCCGCCGCTGCCGCTGCCGCCGCCGCCGTCGCCGCCGCGGCTCCTCTTCCTCCCTCGCTGCGCTGCCGCTGCCGCTGCGCCCCAGCCACCGGCAACCGGCGGCAGCGGCGATCGTCGCCCCTACCAAAAATACAGCCGCCAACAAGGGCTCCGGCGGAGGTGCATCGTCTCGCCTCATATACTGCCGACGCTGGAGGAATAATAAGGAGACTTGTGCAGCAGCCGCGCGCTATTTTGGGCGCTTTCAAAAATAATGCCTTGCACTTTTCGGGGAGGGGGGGGGCGGGTCTGGCCCTCGGCGCTCTCGCCAGGTGCTGCTGAGGCTGGGCGGTGGGCGCTGGGAGGTCGGGGAGAACCTTTCTGAGGCTGTTGGCCCCTGTCCTCTACACAAACCGGAGCTGAGGCAGAGGTGGGACGGCTGCGCACCAGTAAGGAAAGTAGAGAAGGTCCTGCGAGCTGCGGGAGAAGGGCAGCTCTCCGCGGCTCCAGTGAGGGGTCACCCGGGCCAGGCAGCGCAAGGCCGGGCTTGTCCTGTCCCCCAGAAATGGAGGATTATTCAGCACGGAAATGTGCTTTATAATGGGCCTCGTCTCATATAAAAGCTAGCCATCCTACAAATTAAAAGTAGTTTCAAATGTGACACCTGCCTGAGTTCTCTCCATCGTTGCCCTGTATTCCCAAAGAAAAATACTCTCTTTGGCATTTATTTTCTGTCACTTCTTCTTGTTCAGAAAACAGTAAACACTGAAGGCCCTTGTTATTTATGGGATTGGACAGAATAGACTTCCTTCACCTGCAAGAAAGTCTGTTACTCAAAAAGAAGATTAAGCAAAACAGACCTACACAGGGCCTAAATAGACAGAGGAAGAGGGAGGATGGAAGACTGTAATCAGTTGTATATACTATACTTCAAAAAATGTGTGTGCGTATGTACATATAGTTTCAGGCAAAGTATAAAATAACACCAAACATAATTGTACTAATCCTAAATACTTTTTCAGACCACGGAATATCTCCCCAAGGTCACTCTGCCCTTAAGGCAAAAATTGGCAAAGTGAATTTTAAATTTTCAGTAGTTTGTCATGTTGTTACATATCTCTTAAAATAACTCTCAAATCTCAATATTATCTTCTGTTAATCCCCGTAATGATCAATGCCCAAACTTTCTTGTGATTTTATATATGCTCCCTTCTACAATTACAGTGAAAACTTTTTCTCACAGCAGTGAAATGAGGCTCATGTCTAAGTGCTTGCAGGATTGTTGCCTAATCACAATACATGATAGTTACTTTAAGAGGAGCGTTTTTCACCCCCCTTCAGCTCAAATGGCATTGAATATAGGCAGCAGTTTTCACCTATGAACACACATTCATTAGAAACTAATTACAGAAAACAGTATTAACCTAACTGTGATAATTAGTGATAGTATACATTTAAACTCTTCTAAAACACAGATACAAATAAAGGACAAGAAAATTCCTACTTTCCACCAGTGAGCTCTTAGTTGAAGTAATTTATGGGTTAGAAACAAAGAATAAACTGTAAGTGAAGTAATTCAGTGCTTTTCTGAAAATTATTTCCCAATGTTACTGGAATGTTTTTATGCAGATAGTTGCCAAATAACTAGATTATTCTATTGTAGCATTAAATTAGCTCGTCTCTGCAGAAGATACTTAAAGAATGATGCATTTTGGTACTATTTAAGTCTTCAGGACGCTCAACCTGTTCTGATTGTTTCTCCAGATGACACTGAGGTTTTGTGGGTGGGTGTACCCTGTTACAAAGATGCATTTCTAAGAATACAAATGACAAATTGTCTGTAGTTATTTTACTTCTGCTTGAAAGGCTTCGTCCTTTTTCCTTCAAAAATCCTGAAGGCAAACATAGAACTTGTAAAACTCTGTTATATTCTAATCCATCTAATCTACTTGCAGAAGTCACAGGAGTGTAGACCCTTACAGAAAATGAGAACACAGGTGGAAAAGCTACTTGAAGGATATATATTGGAAGTTAGACCTGAAACCAAGTATTTGAACCAGTGCGTAGCTGCTTTATTGGATCAGTAGTAGTAGTTTTATTGGATCAGTAGTAGTAGTTTTATTGGATCAGTAGCTCTTTGATTAAAGTAAGAGGACCTGGGAAATTAATAAAGGTACCTTCTGTTCTCTATCTCTTCTTTGATTCTTGCCCTAATCATATTGTGGCAGCTTATGATATAGAATAAACTCATTATTTTGTCAATAAAAATGTATTGAGTAAAAATAGATTAAACGTTATTCAAATATGCTATTTAAACATTAGTTCTGTTGCCACTTTATTTAACATTAGACTTCCATCTGTACGCTAAAGACAGAATTTTAAGCACTTATTTTCTATATGTAAGTATGGCGTTCAATATGATTTTGGCAGTATGTTTAATGACAGATTTTGGAGTAGCTAAATTTGGTCTCTCTCTGGGTATTCTTGTAACTCATTGAATAGGTGTTTGTGCTGTAGCAAAGTACTGATTATTTTTTCTAAGAGCATGCACATGAACATCCATATACATGGTTTCCAAATCCGAAACCTTGAATACTGTTTAAGGTGGTGAGAGGAAAGAAGTGTACATTCATTATTGATTCAGTTTGCATATTGGCTTTATACCATCATGTGATCTAATGGCTCCTCAGTAAATATCTAAACATAAATTGAGAAAAAGGGAATCAGTACTTACATTTTACTAAATTACTTGGTACTCCTGGGGTAATGATTTCTACAATACACACTAAAATACCTTAAAGATGGCTTTATTCCTCAAAAATAGCCTGTACGTGACATTTTACCACCCTTCTAGCAACCTGTACGGCTCACTGTGTGACCTTTATCACCAGTGACAGTCACCAGTCTGCCATGTGATTCTTCCCCAAGACAAACCAGGAGGACAGGAAAGAGGGCTTGAAGGCAATCACTGGTAAAAAAATGTTGTTTATGTTACTATGGAAAACTCTAACCCAGGAAAATAGAAGTGTAAAAGCTCTAAGAAGTTGGGGATGAGGAGAGATATGTATGTGCCTGTCTAGCAAGAAGGGCAAATGGTGATGCCAGTTTCCCTCAACAGTGCTCTCTCCCTTTCCGCGATTCTCCTGTAGATGTGAAGGAATAACAACTGACTCATTATCAATAAAATTATCTGGGTTCTACCACTAATTCTCAAATAATTATCAAAACTGATTCAGATGCCACACTAAACCAGAGAGCCAGTAATAATTCTCAGCTTTCAAATCCAAGTGTGCTCTGGTCACATCCCAACTTTGTACCCGAGTGAGACTGGGGTACACGACAGTCTTTCTTCCTGGGAGGAAAACTGGAGTTTAAGTACTTGAAAAAAACTGCAGTGTTTTCCAAACAGGTTTCAGCCCAATATGCACCTGGACGCACTCTAGGTGAAGCCTTGGAGAGCTTGTTTCTGCAGGCTAGGAGTTTTAAGACATTGTGAGGTAGGTGTTTCAAAGATGTCACTGAAGTTGCAAGACTACAAAGATTTCCAGAAGCAGTCTTCATCCTGAAGAAATTCAAAAGCAGATACAGAAGTTATGGGGTTGTCAGTGCAGAAGTGAATCCAGAGCAATATTGCCTTTGAAAAGTTTGGGAAGTGTTGGACCAGAATAATGAGGTGTAAAAGCAGAAAAACTAATTTCTAAGAGTGGGTCACATGAAAATTAGGACCTCTATTGGGAGTATTGATAAGGACTTTTGAGTCAGGAGAAGACTGAAGTTAGAAGCTTGGATGTGTGGGCTGGGCATTAGGGAAGGGTTTGAAGCACTGACAAAATCTTGTATCTGTTGATGGAAGCAGGAGAGGGCACCATTTTGAGTGGTATTGAGGACTGGTACAAAGGTACAGCAGAGACTGTGTGATCTGGAGTGGATGATAAGCCAAAATAGATCAGAAAGAATAAAGGTCCTGTGGGAGGGGAAAGGTAGGACATAGTGAATGAGAAAGCACAAAGGAGGACAAGTAGTGTGGAAAGGGACAAAGAAAGTGTAAGGAGCAAGGAAGGAAATACTGAATAAAGAAAGGAACCTGTGTCTAGGCGAAACTGGAACAAGGGGAGATTTGTAGCTTTTAAAACTGGAGTTTACTAGGTGAGGTTTGAAGGGGTGGTAATGAGTAATAACTTGATGATGAGTGGGGAAGAGGGTAATCACCACAGGACTCTTTTTGACATACAGCTCTATTCCTGCATTTTCTGAGGTGTGTGGGCACTCTCTGTGTATAAGGGCCATTATCATTTCCCTCAGCAAAAGGCTTCAGCTCCAACCATGCAGAAGATTGCAACAGCCTTGCAGCAGAGCATTACCTTGGAAAGCCTGTCCAAGCTGGATACTCCAGACATCCAAAAGCTAGTAGTCACTCTGAGAGCTAAAGCTGTATTTTTAAATATGCACAAAGAATGCAAGTTGATGAGGCAGCACAGGAACAAACATCACTCTCAGAAGCAGAAGCTGAGTGACAAAGGATTGCTGCCTACAATCCTGAAGTGGAAAACAATTCTGTTGAAATGGGCAACAAATGAAGAGTTATTTTAATAATTATTAGGAGAATTTCTAGATCTCTAACTGTTACTTAAAAATATCTGGAAGCACATAAAGAGCTGAAATAGTTAATAGAGTCATCCCATGGGTCTGATTAGACTGCAAAGCCTGGCAGGACAGGGAAAGGAGGAGGAAGTCACATCTGAGGTCCTTAAGACACAATGTCAGGGTGAGAACTTGTTCTAACTTGCTCTCCCTGGAGAGCAATAGAACAGTTTTCAGAGCAACATGTGTCAGACTTAGTGACTCACAACCACATGTGGATGTTCCTAGTAAAATATAAATTGGTCCAGCAGTAGATGAAGAGGAAAGAACCCCAAATATTGCTTGTACTAGACATGAGATCAGATGACTAAAAGTGTGCATGCAGACTCTTCTTTCTTTATGTTCAGTCCTTTCTACCTAATAGTGTGTTCTTAAAAGTAAATAAACCCCTTTGTTTTAAAAAATGTATTGATGATGTAGGAGAGATTGCATATAACAGGCAATACATGCTTGATGTATGTGGGATAATTCTCCTTGAAGTGGCTAATGCAAAAGCCTGATACCAATGGTTAAAGGCAGTAGAGAGAAAACAGAAATGCAGGTAGGCTGTAGCAAACACTGAATGAAGATTTTTGGACACTGATAAGAGGTTTTCCCTACCTGAGAATCCAGAATTAGGATTTCAGCAGAACAGGTATCTGCTAGGCCTACCAAATGTGACTGCAATTAAAGCAATAGACAAAGCATCTCCTGTTCACTGTTAGGCCCAACTTCCATTGTACAACAACGAGAAGTGTGTCCTTTACAACATTTTTTTGTGATGTTGTGTCATGTGGACACACAGCAGTAGCATTCCCCTCTTTGACAAGCAGCAGAGAATATTCATGGGGGCCTGTTTCTGAGACTGACAAATAATGGATTATTCAGAATCAGAGAAATTCATATTCCATTGTCGCCGACTCTGAGTCATCAGGCTTTGTGGAGTCAACTCTTTCAGCTCCTGGGCTGGAATAGTGGGCATTGTGGCTATATGCCTGCTATGAGGATATATGTGAATGTAAATAGTGGCTTCAGTAAGTAAAGGGGAGTTTTCATTCTGGACTTTTAAGCTATGTGCTAACCCCTCACGCTAAGAAATCAATCTGCCAAAATCTCATTTATTATCTAGAAAATAATGACAAGTGTGAACTAATTTTCTTAGAAAAAGAGTTGCACACGATAGTAAGAGGTAGGAGTACCTGCTTGCTATAGATTTCAAGGTTCGGCGAAAACAGTTTAATGGAGAACTCGGTCTCCTGGCTACCACAACAAAGCAGGCAGGATATTCTTTTTGCTTTGAGTACAGAACTGTATACGTTAGTAGTCTGTGCAGGCTGATGCCTGTTCATCGAAGAATCTACTCATGTTGGTTTACATTTACAGTTTCCCACAACATGATTTGATTTCAGTATCGAGTGATAACAGAACCGATGCGTGCTCCTAAGCGTTCAAGAGGAACTGAACTTCAGAAAAGATACTTCTGCTGAAACTAGTTTATTTTCACATGTGCCAGGGCAAGCTTCACATAACACTTTACATTGAGTCCTCCTAGCTTCTTACCCTGCAGGGAATTCTTTGCAAACCGAAAATCCTCTGTGGCTTACGTTTTAGAAAGAAGATTTTGCAGCATGGGAACATGAACTGTATAATCATTATAATCATTATAGTACTGTACTGGGAAGCATATCTACCCTATTTTACCTACCTCCAAATATTTAAACTGGAAAAAAAAAAAGTTAAAAATGAAGGAGTTTTAGATTTACAGTGCACAAATACTGTATTTGGAGGTGTTGGCAAGTTCCCAGGGAACATTTAAAATTTGTAAGCATCCGAGAAAGCACAGAAGAACTTTGAGATCATTGGCTAAAAGCTGATGGTGGACTTTTCTGGCTCCAAAGAGAAAGTGTCTTCCCCTCTCACCACTCATCTGGGCAAGCATGAATGTATCTAGTAATTTCATAAATATTTGATCATCCTGAAAGCAGCACACATATTCTTCACTTTACTCACAGAAGTAATCACAGGGATGATGATGTTCAAGGGTACTGTTAGAGCACAAACCTCACCTAGGGGCTATTCTTAACATCTAACTTCTGGCTTCTCCCTCACATGCTGAGTTTGGAGCTAAGGCTTTCTATAAAGTCAGTGGAGTGAAGAATGTTCCTTTTATTTATTGTTTATTGCTTTTAATTAACTATTAATTCAGATACACATTTAACATTACAGACTATGCGAATATCTGAATTGCAATTCTCAGTCCAGAAACTTTTATCAAAAACTGTCTCCTACATGATGACGATGATGATCTCTTTCCATTCATAGTATTTCTGACTTCACTTGTCTTGGATGAGATAGCTTTAAGCATCAATCCAATGAAAAAGAGATTTTGCCTAGATATATCTGAATGAGTAAGAAAAGTGTATACTATATTTATTTATATTAAAATACTTAATCTTTTTGCAAGTAACAGGTCTTGTGTTCTCTGTGGAATGTAAACCAAGTTTCATCTGGGAACAAATAATTGAGTTATATAAGCACACATAAAAATAGACTGACCCACATCTATAACAACAGGATCACATTATAATAAAATTGTATTACTTGTATAATTTCCTGAAGGCAGAAAGCAGCTATATAAATGGACTTATATAAAGAAAGCCATGTAATATTTGATCTATATTAGGCATCGTGGAGCTCTGCAATATGGTGGTTTACACACATGCGAGCCAAAACATGTACCGTTTGTCTTCTGGTGCAATGCTGTTCTGCAGGGAAGATGAGTATCCAGTTCTGGATAATGGTCTGCATTTATATCAGAAGATGGATGTTAGATGACATGGTCTGAGAAGAATAAGCTGTGTATGAGAAATACTAAGTAAAATTAAGGGTTGTTTTTTTTAATTTCTGGAATAGGCCACAGTACTGTACAGTTTTGTTTACATTACTACAACTGATCAGAATAGGGCTTTAGTGAGCGCAGTTCTGCACACATCAGGGAATCTGCAGCTGCAGATTTGAATAGGATAGGAAACATTATATAAATTTACTGCACATGCTGCTTCTCCTGCTGTAATAGCTAATATGTCAAGACATGCTTATAGAAACAGACACATGCATATGTGCATCGCAGACAAGGTAGGTGCTCAGCTGGAATTCAAACCAATGTGTATTTACAACTACTGTCGCCATACCTCTCTTGCACAGCTTGCAAATTCACAAGCTGCTACAGTATATTCCTAATAATTTAAGTTGTAGTTCTCTTCAAATTTAAAAACTCAAAGTGTAACATGGTAACTGTGAATATTTAATACTTTACCATGCTAACAGACTGGTTTTACCAAGCAATATCTGTTCTTAAACCAGCTGACTATACACAGTAAGAATATATTTCTTTAACTATAGCTACCATTACTGGTGCTCAAAGCCAACTTATGAATCCTTAAAGCTTAGTTAACTCAGAAGTAGCTTTCCTCACAGTAAGAGCATGATATACTCCAAAGTAATGATTTCTTCCATGCCAATTTATATTTTAAATTCTTAATGTAATTATCTATAACTTTTTTTTTTTTAGCGTGACAAGAATTCTTTCACAAAAGAGACTGGTTTTCTTCCTAATATTCTAATAGGTGAAAAATAAATGTCAGTAAAAGCAAAGCATGGAAATTTTCAGCCAAAAATATTTATTTAAGTAATGAATGACTGAAAGTAAGGCATTGGAATGAAACCCATTTCTAATTTTGTTGCATTTGCCTCCTTCTATCTCTAATGTAGAGTTTATAATATACGGGGGGTATTTCTGCAGCATAGATCTGGTTGCTTAACCAATAAGATATAAAATCTAATCAATCAAGTACAGCATAAAAGGGCAAAAATCGCTTTGTTTTTTTTTTAGACTGGTTAGGCTGTCTGCTTTAACACACATGTAAAAGTAGCCACCTGAGGCAAACTGAATCTCCAGTTGCTACCTGATCTTAGCTGAAAGATAGCTCCATTTCAGCGCACATTGACTCCCAAGTATTTCAACTGAGCAAAATCTAAGCATTCTCTATGATACAGAGCCCAGTTCTCTGAAAACTAATCAAGACTACAAGGTCATCTTGCACCGGTTATAGAAGAACCATAAAAATATTTTTCTCTTGTTTCTATTCCAACGTGGACCTAATTAAAAAAGAATTCTACAGCAGAAATCTGCAGTAGATCAAGATCAGTAGAATATTCAGTAGATCAAATCTTCATAATAACTGATTTCTCCAGCTATGATCAAATAGTCCCTAGTCCCAGGAATTCGTGCCCATATTTCAGATGCTTAGTGGTTCAGATAGTGGGTAAGATAGCAATGTTGATATTTTGAAATAAGGGCAACACTAGAGACAACAGGGCACCAACCCTCAGAGAACGTAACTGACTTATTCTCTGTGTGTCCATATAAGAATGCAACAGTGTGGTTATTATATAGTTTCGAAATGAGGCAAAATCAAAAATTAGAATATAAAATGTGTTTCTAAACCTGCTCAGTAACTGGACAGCCAAAAGCCCACAGAAATGAATAGGTCATTAATTCCCAGTGAAAACTGGGCTCAAAAACCTTTAGAACATTTTGAAAATTTTGCCCATGTCTAAAACCAATCTAATATTTCTGGAGTCAAACATTCACAGATTTAGTGGATCTTGTGTTTATACTTTAGAACTTCAGGATATGAAAAAAACTCTAACAGTATGAAAGTTAAGAAAAAAAAAAGAATTCATTGTGTTTAACATGCTTGGCATCAGGAAGGACTGATCTGTGTGACCAGAAGTAAGCTATGTAAATTAAAGCAACTAAACAAAATCAAAGTAGTAAATATATCAAATTGTTGAGTGTAGTCCTTTCTACAGATTGCACTAAGTTCAGATCAATCTGATTTTATATACATCTTTCCTATTGGACTCAATAGGCTTGTGAAATCTTAAAACTTTCTAAAAGGAAACATTTAAAAAACTGACCTGTGCACAAAGTAAGTAATCTATTAACACATTGAGCTTAGTAGGGTGTACTGTTCACTGCACTTGTTTAAAATTTACCTGCAATTAATCCCATACCTGGCAACTGGAAAACATAGGAAATTTTGTTTAAAAGCATAGTTTTCAAATTGCAGAAGCGAGAGATTCAATTGCTCAGACCTTAATCGAAGTCTCAAATAGGTGTTGAGGTTTTTTTTTTTTTGTAGGGATGGCCATTTAACAGAAGAGGTATTAAGTTGCATATCGCATAACAAAAATTTCATTTCCTTGGCCTTATCTATTCTCAGCTTCCAAATGTTCTGGGGCTCCATGTCAGGTCAAATGTTCCTTTGCTTGTCATCCCTAAAAGCACACCCAGTGTGATAGAGTGTTATGCCAGCCCAGGGAACTGAACTTGCAGTGACTTTGCACAACTGTGCAGCATGTGAGAGCAGCTGAGGTTCACTCAGGTCTGTAATGCAGAGGTGGGAGATTTCCCCAGCTCCTATCCCCACTGATCCAGGCATTCACTTCAATGCCAGTGTAATTGAAGAGATCCTGTAGACTTAGGTGGCAAATTTAAGACTACTCTTGTCACTTACATATAAAAGCCTCCATGGGCCACAAATAGCTCATTGGGGATGGGGAAATAAGTAACCTGTTTGAAGATTTCCCTTTTTGACTTGTGAACATAGCTTTTAACTGCAGTTCATCTGCTAAGTAATTATTCCTAGCAAGCACAGTCATAAAAAAAGTAGTTTTTGATAAACCAGTTGATGAGAATCACTGCTTCCTGACAAAACCAAACCTCTCCAATGCCCCAATCCACATGCTGCATTGACTGTGAGCATATGAATGACTTGGTCTTTTACCAGCCAGAAAAAAGAGTAAAGGCTTGATGTCCACAGATTCAAGGTACAGGAAGCCCGGGTGCTCTTGAACTCGGCAGAGCCTGAGCAGTGAGCTCTATCTGGTAAGCCTCCAGCCAGCTCGGCACTGCATACATAGGAAAACGCGTCGAAGTTGTCACACAGGACATGTTACAGTAACATTCACTGATGTGGAAGTCATTCGCATCTTTGAAAACTTGAATTATATTGTTCAGGTATCTGGAGTTAAAAAATAAAAGTCTTACCGAGTCTTGTCAGGTAGCTTAAAATTTGGCAACTCTGATCTTCAAGGTGAGAAAACATTTCACTTTTTCCATATGACAATTTTTCATTCCTATGTTTAGGAGATGAACTGAAAGAAAGTCCTCAAGTTTGACTTGTCTGGAATTGAGTAACTACTAAGCTAGGTCAGTGAGTAGCAGTCTACATTAATACAGATAGAAGTACAAACTTGTAATTATTACGCATATAAGTATTATGTATATAAGAATATATAACATAGTTTTTCTGTGTACCATAGACACTGCAATTTAGCAGACTGTTGGGAAGGTGGGCCTTAGGCTTGAGTAATTCTGTGAGGATGTTAATCTGTATTTGGAAGAACATTTTTTAATGAATACATTTTTGTTTTAATATTTTTCATCCTTATGAACACAGATCTTGAAGTTGCATTGAGGCTTAGCAACTTGGAAATGATTCCACTGGAGAGAATTAATACACATTGTTTGTAACTGTGTATGTATAGATTTAACAGGAATGGAGGGGCTTTATGCTAGGGAAATATTCCTGCCACTTTTCTGAAAATCTACCCACATTTGAAAAATCCCAATTTGCAAGTGCTGAGAAAAGACTTGCTAGAGATTTAGCTGAAAACTCTGAAGAGTCTGTCTGCTGTGGATCTACTCAGGGCTGCATGGACGTAATTCTTCCTGTGATTACAGCCAGCCACTACAAGATGTGTGCCTCTTAGGGACCTTTCTGTTGACAGAGTGCAGAGGAGAAAACAAAATGATTTGAATGCAGTGCAGACAAAAGCGGAATTTAAGAGTTAGTGATTACCTGCATGGAGAAAGAAATGGCAGGAGTATGGTGAGCGAGAGGATGGGATTGTGAATTTCCATGTGTGTATGTAGAAGACGGGAACTGGGAGCTTGTGTGGAAGACGAGGTTTACAGGAATACAAACAACTCAGGCGTACAAAGGAAGAGAACTGAGGTTAGCTGAGCAAAAGGACAAATATGTGAAGAGAATTAGATGAGGATTTCAGGGAATGGGGTTGAAAATGAACAACCAGCTAAAACAGATAGTGCCAGAGGGCTAATTGGTAGTCTGGGAGCTGGTCAGTGGTTAACCTGAATTATTTGGGTAGGTAAGAAGACAGGAACATAAAAGTCATAAAGAACACTGTGAATAAGAGTCAAACAAAACACTAAAACAACATTTTAAAGGTGCAATGCAAGGTTAAATGGAAGCTTTTAACACATAGGAAATGCCAACATTGATACTGCCTTTGAAACTTTAATTTGAACCCTTGGGCACAAACATGATGATACACTATTATGGCATGATGATAGACTATTTCTTCTACAGAAACCCAGGCTTACTCAGGGAACCCCATTATAAGAAATCTCCTCTGGGTTTCCACAAGGTTATAAACTGAAGATTACAAAACTCCTGCTTCATTGGCTCTGGCAGGCAGAAGGTGTGAAATGTATTAAGCAGTGGATTGCTAGAAGGAAAGCCACCTGCATGGAGATGCAGAAAATTGGGTTCCTTCTTTGCCTTTGACAGTTCTTGTATGAAACTAAACAAGTAATTTTACTCTAACTTTTCCAGATGGTCATCAATTACACATTTTCTGAGAGCCATCCAGAGATCTGAGATCTAGTTTGAAATAGTATTGGCTAGTTGTATCTGAATTCTGCTGGAACAACACTTCAGACATAAGGACTTGAAAAGTCAGGTTCTTGACACCTTGGACACTGAATATTACAAAACAATTTTGACTCTAAGTTCTTGCTTTCCCATTCCGTGGCAGTTAATGCTTCTTATCTCAAACTATTCCTTGAATCTAGATGTCCCTCCAAATAGAGAAATGTAATTTAAATTGGTTATTCTACAATTGTTTTAATGTTGAATACCTCAATAAATAACTCTCTTATTTATGCAAAACTACATGGATTTGTTTGTTTCAATGTGAACATTTAGTTCAATCCTAAAGGACTTTTGGCACTCTTTTTTGTTAGCTTGTGATTCATCTCACGCAAGGGGTCAACTAGGTTCTTGAATTAAATGCATAAGGAGAAAACCCCCCATATTTCTGGAATGAGAAAACCATTGTAGCTTGCATTTACTGAATAAAAACCTATGTGGTTAAGCTTTGTAACTAAAATAGAACCTCCACTTTTGGATAGAAACCAGAGAACAGTCTGGAGTTGCAGTAAAATATCATGTAGACAAATTAATTTCAGTGGAACAATAGTCTGAAGTGTTGCATTCATTTTATTTTCAAACTCGGGAAACCCAGACTGTGATTCTTTCATGCCCAAGTAGAGTTTATTAAATGACAGCTAATGTAGGAAGATACAGAGCCAAAAACCTAGGTGAAAAAGGAAGATCTTTTTTTTTTGTAGTGATGTGGGAGGATAAGGCTCAGAAGAGTGCTTTATATCTTTTAGCGACTCAGGTATTGCATAGCTAGATGAGTGCCTAATAGCACTACAGCTTGCTATGTTACTTCTCAGCCTAGAAGACTGAAAGCTTCATTCAGCTGAAGTCAAACTCAGGACACTCCTAATCCTGGAGTGATGTTTACAGTTCATGATCTTGCAATTTGGAAAAAAACCAACAAAACAAAACAAAGAAATTTACTAACAGCAGAACTGGAGATAGCACAGAAGAAATTAAATGTGCTTTTTCTCAGAGTATTAAATGGTGAAAACTTAAACTAGAACCTGTCATTTGCTACATATTGATACTTTTTGTTGGTTGTTTGTTTGTTTGTTTGGGGGTTGTGTTTTGTTTTTGTTTTGTTTGTTTGTTTGTTTTGGCTTTTTTACCATTTTGGATATCTGCACTGTGGCACCTTGCATTAATATCACCTCTCCCTGAAACAAACATCCAAATATCTTTATAATAGGTGAAATATTATTCTCCCACATAATTGTAGACTGCTGGCAGATGCACAGGAAAGCTCAGGCCTCCTAAGTTCCACAGAGAAAATCAATGGGAGAAACAAGCGAACTCCTGAAATTCTGTTCTGTTTCTCAACACAACTTTTGACACAGCAGAGACAATCCTTTCCCTTCTAAAAAAGTCGTTCAAAAATATGGAATGTTTTTTGCTATTTTAAAGGCGTATGAGGATGTATGCACATTTTCTCAGAAAAAAAATCATTTTTCATATAGAAAGTTAACAATCCATTAAAGAAAAATGACTTCAGCCTTCTATGTTGTGTTACTGCATTTGGACTATAGATTTAAAATATCGCAGGTATTTTCGCAAAGCAATTTTCCTTTGAATGACACAATGTCTTGTATTGAAAGCAAGTTCATGAGATGATAATTTGAGACACTAAATATTCTTTAGTAATTTAATTTTTTTTAAACGAATCCCTTGAGACTCTGAAGGAGATTATTTAAGAACTGGATTCCCTAACCTTCTGCATGAAACAAGAGCCTATGAAGGGGGTAAGTTTTCACGAGTAGTTCATTTTGCAAAGAAAAAGTCATAACTGTTTATTCAGGTCAATGGCCCATTTTGGCTAAAAAATCTGAAAACATTGGTTTTGGCATTGCAATAATATGACCCTGCAAGTTTCAGCAGGTATGATCTTTTGTTTTCACAGCCTACAGCCGGGAGGAGCCATTAGACCCCATAGTCTTACCTCCTATGTAATACAAACTATTAGGTTCCAGACAGATCTGTTCCTGTATTACATTCAGAATTAATCTATTAAGCTGGATGCATAAGGTTTCAATGCCCAGAGGAGTAAGAGATCCATTAGCTGCAGCCAGAAAACAGGACACATAAGGTGACACTAATGCCCAAGGTCATGGCAAGAGCTGTCTGCCCAATGGGTGATATGATCTTAGGAGATGAACCACACTTCATACTATAGAGGAAGAAGAAGTTCTCTCAAGCAGTTGTCAAATCTAACATGGATGTTATTTCTTTCTACATCCAAATCTGATAATGAGTGAAAATCTGAATGTGTGAGGAGGACCCCTACCATTCTATGATTCTATGACACATTAAGCAAGACTCTAAAAGCAAAGATCCTGGGCACAGCCTTAAAGCATGAATTCATTCTGTGTGAGGTCCCATATCCAAGTGTGGTTGTTCTCTGGTACTTCAGAGGAATATTAAAAAAGTTAGGATAACTTGCTTACATATTGCTAATTGTTCATGAGGCAGAAGAATGCCGTACTGATTCTTGCTGGTGAATAACTAATGGCCCTGTGCATGAGATCCAGTTGTAATGATTGCTTTACTGCACAGCTGTAATTTAACAAGCGTGTTACAACATCCCTGAGGCTTGTGAAGGATGGAGATAACATCACTTCACTACACACAGACTTAGTAGAACCAGGGGGAATTGCACACCTATTCAGACAGTCCAGTGGGCCTACTACACTTTTTCTCAGGAACTAGATTAAAACATACCTTTTTAGAATGAATCTTGCTTGAGATTCTGACATGTGCCCTAAACCCTCTGCATATTTTAAAATGCTGTCAATTAGACACACCAATGGAAATTAAATCAGAAACCCAGTTTTATTTTTGGTAGCATAGCACCAGTAAGCTAAACTAGAGTGAAAAATAAATCCCAAGTCAGAATTGCCAGCGTATTTCTGTTAAAAAATGATAGTAAAGCTACTGAACCTTAGCCTTTAGGAACCGTTACATCACAAACAAGCTAATTCACAAAATAATGAGGGTGAAAACTCACATTTCAAATAGGAGCTAATCAAAGATGGATATCAACACCAGTTAACAGCACAGCAAAGACATATTTGTGTATACATTTATATATATATATATACATCCGCTGATGTAAGAAAGTAAAATACAGTAAGAAACATAGTTTTTGTCTAACTCCTGTTTTTAAAAGGGATCTCTGGTTTTGACTGGTGGTGTCTGACCAATGCACAATAGAAAAGTATACTATCAGACATAAGGTCTATGCCCATTGTTTTAATATAGGATCATAAAATATTTTCCTGCATTACAATAGCAACAGTAAAGTGGCACTGGTGTGAAACTGATAAAAACAAGATTTTGAGTAGGTTAATGTGTTTTTGTAAGCGACCACAAATAGCACTTGTGAATGGAAATGTGCAGCAGCTACTTAGAAAAGCCATCCTTTATTGCAGTCTTATGAGGGAAAAGGGAAAGATAACATTATAAGAGGTCCTGACTCCAGCTGAAGCTTTGTGTGAATGGATGGAGGCAAAATTCTCTAAATCGGAGATTTGTGGCACACGAAGGTTCCGGTGCTGTAAAATATGAGCATTTATGTGTGTCCTGTACAACCAGGCACATATAAAAGGGTATTTTTATTTTCAAGTCCCTTCCGTCTCTGTCAGCATGTGCCACTTGCTACCTCTTAAGTACTGTGGAGCATACCTGGTACCTAAAATTGAACGACGGGCCTGAACTCTTGCATTTTTGCTGTTTGAGGTGAAGTTAAAAGGTTTAGTACAACAGACTTGACTGAGACAAGCAAACAGAAACAAATATGATATTTACTTACTGTAGGCGCTTTCAGTACCTAAGGTTAAAGAGTCATCTGTTTCTCTGCTATAATTCCAGTGGTTTCAACGGAATCAGGGCAGGATAAATTTGATGCGATACATTCACCTGGTCACCTAGCACACAGCAGAAACCTTCCCTTTGTGTGGAAGTCTGCGCACAAGCAGTTTGCCATCTAGTGGCAACTATTTTGAACACAGACAGTAATTTAAAACAGTAGATGTTATTTTAAATATCGGGCTGTATTAAATCATCTGAGGTGTATGAAAGCACACGTTATCATGTAAAAACTACTTTGAAGACTCAAAGGGTAACTGCATGTATGCCCAGCACTGTACATTCAGACAGGAAACATTTCCTGAGTCAAGCTGACTGTCTAACACAAAAACATTTCCAGTTGTGCTAATATTTTCTCTACAGTGTGGCTGGATATTTATCACCTGTAGCATTTTTAATGAAAGAAGATGGAACAAAATACGGATGATGTGCCAACTATTAATTCATCCGTCTGACCCGTCTTTCCCCCCCCACCCCCACCCCCTTGCCAATCTCTCTGGGATTATAAGAAATGGTATTAGTTAAAATTTTTACATAGCCAAACTGTTGCCCTACCTGAGTAATCTCAATGGTTGGAATGGCAGCTGCTCATATGGGAAAAGCAAAGGAATAGCCAAGTCAGATTGTTTGTATTAAGGTTATGAGTTACTAATAGAAAGACCAGTCACAGCTAGCGACCACATGCCATACCTCCTAACCCAAAGCAGCTACCAGAATCTGCTCAGGAAATGCAAAAAAGATGTACTTTCTGATGGTGGATGGCCTAGTAGCTCTTATTCACTTACAAAAGTGCATTCATTTTCCCTATTTTTAATGCTAATTTGGCTCTTCTGGAGAGTAACTGGACATCTACTTGTAGTACTTAAATGATATATATTACTATGCTGTTCATTGCTTTACTATTATTACCATATATATCGTGACACAGGAAATCTGTTTGGCATAGGGAAATGCTGTTATCTTATTATGCACATAATGTCTCATTGCTTCAAATTCTGAGTGGCAAAGACTTTTCCCCTTCCTTCTGCTCAAGGAATTCCATAAATTTCATATGAAGCTTGAAAAAAACATTAAACCCAGTGCTAGAATACAGTGTCCCCAGACCTAATTTTAAAATTGTAAAAAGATATGAGTCCTGCACGTCTAAATTCTACTGGAAACCGATTCCATAATGGTGAAGATAAAATACTTGAGAGCAAACAGATGTTAGTCAGTCTAGAAGACATCCAAAATAGCTAGAAGTAGCTGACCTTGGTGAATGACAGGAACCAAAGGGTGACAAAAGGTCAGAGATGAACACAGATCCTCCAGTTTTAGAGGATTCTGAATTGACAGGGGAATTCCCCAAACACTGAAAACTTGAGCAATGTGATGTGAAAAATCGGATTTAGAGAAGATTTAGGCTGCTGAAATTTGTATTAGGATGTCATTAGCTATTATCTTGCAGAAAACCATTTAATAATGAATTCTGTTAAACTGGATCTATACTAAAGAGTTGTTGAAATACATTTTGGAGAGGTCATTAATACAATTTTTTTGTTTGTTTTCTGCAAAATTTCATCTGGATCTAATGTCAGAGGAGCAGTAAAATTGAGTTAAAATTCTTTAGATGGGAGAATTTATCAGGTTTCTGAGCTTAATGATATGTCTGCTTACATTGTAGTAGTCAAAAATAAAAATATACATAGTTGTTTCATTGAGTTACCAAATGCATTTGTATTCAACCTCCTATTCAGTGATCACAACTGCTCAATTCATTGAAAATGTACTTTAGCCTCAGTTGCCAACCTATTTGCAATAAAGTGACTTGCATTCTGTTCCAGGCCATGAATCATAGTCACAAGACTTAATTAAAGTTCTAATGGCAGGGTCAACGGGGTCAAGTGAATGAGTTTGTCTATATGTAATTAGGGCAGAACAGAAGATAATGAAGTTCAACAGGTGTAACTGAGAGCAGAAGCTGTCTGTTGTATCAAGGTGCTTGACTTGAAGGTTCAAAATTTCTTTTGGAGTGAAAAGTTGGGGAAAATACCTTATGACCTGTCAGTGGAAGAAATTTTTCATTAGAAATGACAGGTCTGAAAATAGACATGTCTCAGCGCCATCTTTAGTCTCATTTTCAAACCTGCTGAACTCAAGAGTGTGAATAACGTGATTGTTTCAACTGCACACATTTTTATTTTCTAGGCAAATGCAGTGTATCTATGACTGCAGAGAAATAAGATAAGTGAGAAAATTTTGTAGATGAAAATGAACTCTCAGTGTCATTTATTCTACATCAGATTAGTGTTAGAATTTTTGTATGTTCTCATGTTAAAACGGTGACTTCACAATAAGTATGCAAAATAAATGAATTCGTGGCACCTTTCAATCGAATAAGAAAATACATGCTTTATCCTGACACCTCTATGCAGACATCTCTCGCTCACAAGCTTGCTGTTTTTAAAACAATCACTTTCCTCAAATACCAATAAATAGAAAAAGCATACTCCATGAACAGGACAAAATGCCTGCAGAATAATTTACTGCATAATATTAAGAATGTGGTGTAAAAGCACTGAGGCAGGTTTATTTAAACTCCCTCTTCAGAGAGTAAAGGAAAACGTGTGAATGTGAAAGTGTCCCAATAGTCCCTCCCCAGCAGTCCCCCAGCTGTGTATTAACACATTTATGATAGCTATTGGCAGTACAAATTTCCTTCTACTACCTCACCAGTGCTTGAATCAGCCCTTCAATCAGAAGGTACACTTCTGCGAATGAAAAAGGAGTTCAGTTCCCATGCCCAATCAATCCTGGTATCTCTCCTCAGACCGCCAGGAAGGGATGGCTAATTAGTGCCAGGTATTATTGTGCTGGGGACACCTGCCTGCAATGAACAAAAATAAGACCATTAGGTCATTTCATAGAGACTCTACGGTTACATCTACCACAGTAAATTAAAATAGTGACTGGGGACATTCTTGGGCACAGAAATGGGATTGCACATTAAATTATGATGGAAAAGGTCCTTTCCCATGCTGGTAAGCACAACTGGGGAAGCTGGCACAGGCCTGGGTCACACTACTGGGCAGCCTGTGAACAGTCACCCTCTCTGGTAGAGTACACACTGGTCATGTCATGCCACATGGGTCAGGAGACTTCCTGGCACTTTTATGGTACTAGTATACATGTAGTGTATTGTTACTTGTTAAGCTTTCACATAACATATAAAATCTATAGTTGAATCAATTATAAAATAGATAATTCTCTAAAATGTTCAACCACTTCAAAATCAGCCATTATAACCTGCCATCTAGATTTTGACTTTTTCAAAAAGTGGAAAACCAGGTTTGGTAGCTGTTAGGTCATGTGGTTAACAGCCCATCTGCATACCCATAAAAAAGCACAGAGAGAGAATGTTGTAAGGGCAGCCCAAGTAATACTATGATCGGCTGTTCCCAGGCTCATTAAGGAGACCCATTGGTCTATCTCCACAAGCTTAGAGGAGCACAGGCACACAGTGGCAGGCAGGAACCCAAATGACAGCCTCCTGAGGAGCAAACACCTTGTCTGGTCTTCCAGGTTTTTACCAGGAGAGTCTCAACCCCATTGCCCAGGTGCGAAACACATCAAAATGATCCATTGGGAGCATCTCTCTGGATTACCCTTCAGGCTAGGGGGGTTACTGTCTAAGGGTATGGGACACATTTTGGGATGTAGGGGAAGAACATTTTTGGGATTGACCAGGATTTATTATGGAATGTTAAGGGGAGGAACAAAAGACTGGAAAATGAGGGATTTAGGGGATGTAGGGAAAAAAAAAGTATAGAAAGGTGTGTTTGTTTATGAGAGATAGTCTGGACCAGCAACTGTAGTAGGACTGCGGACTCAGAGGCTCATATGTGCAGGTCCCAGCAACTGAGGAGACTGGTTGCCAGGGGCCAGCTACTGGGAAGACTTAGTGAGCCCAGCTACTGCAGGGACCTACCTTGTGCCTGGGTACAAATATATATTCTCACTAGTGGGCCTCCAGACTACTCAGCCAGGGAGGGAAGCAGGATGAGACCATTGGCTTTGTCTGTGTTCATGTGAGTAGCCTGTGTGCCTGTCTGTGATTGGTGTGGTGTGCCTGTATAGATGTATATGCATATATGTGATGTATATGTATGCTCTATGTTTGTATGCTTACTGGGAATACATCTTCAGCCTTGCTACTGTTTGGACCTCGGGTCATGGAGCTGCAGCAGTCTTGCCTCTCTCAGATTGATCCAGCACAATATATTTTCCTCTAGCAGCTATTTTTTCATCCTACTTCTCAGTTTTTGTGGGTCTAGTCCTAAAGAGACTTTTAATTGCTTCACTGTACTTATCAGAAATTGCCACTAACACTAGTGGAGATGCCAGAATATCTTAAAAATGTAGGCTTGTGGTAATCAGCATATTAAGCTTCTCAGAAGAAAGGCCAAATATTGATCTTTTTTAAATACAGACAATTGGCTCATAGACATACAGTGGGGCCAGGGTGGAAAGTTTACATTGCTGCAGTTGTGTTATAGCTTGTCTCTGGATAAACAGAAGACTTCATTTTCACTTCTATCAATCCCACACCATTCACAAACAATAAAATTAATTTCTAGTTTGAATAAACACAGCCTACTAAATTGGTTCCTTTGCCAATACTTTCAAGCTTTATATTGAGCTTGCTCACAAAGCCAACAGTGTAAATTAACAAAACAAAAGATGTTGTTTATTATTTTTTATATTAATTAAGCCAAGTCCTTAGATACAAGTAGCTCACAGGAGTTAATTATCTCTAAAGAATCCAGTTCATTGGCAATTTGCAAATCAGAAAAAAATAATGCCAATTTTTTGACTTGAATTCTTTTAGTACTATGAACATTTTAGAGTTTGTGAGGTTTTACACTGAAATTCAAGAACACTATTTTCAGTAGCTGAAAGCCCTAAAATTCACCTTTTATCTAATCAATTATATTGAAATCTCTTTTACATTATATTATCAGGAATGAGGGCATTGTTGAAAGCAATCCAACAAATTTTGGAATTAATAATAGACTGATACATTGAAAGCACGTTTCTCATTCCACTTAATTCTCAGGTTTCCCATGTCTCAAAATTTATCCATCTTCAACCCAGGTTAAAGAAGGAAAGAACCTAACTGCCTTAATCATCATAGAGGTAGAGCCTGGACCTCACACAATTCTAGCTCCTTCCATATGGGAGCCAAGCTGTCACAGTAAGGCTGTATGATACATATACAATTAACACCGAACTGTATGGGCTGTCTTTCATAGGATACAATTAAGCTGTATTTGCTCAAGTTGTAACACATTGTAAGTCAATAAAAGTTAGTGCTTTTTTTCTTTTAAAAATGCATTTTCATCATTCCTTTCACTGCATTGACAGAATTTTCCAGTCACTGCAGTAAAAGAACAAAACTAGTGGTCACTATTTATTTTTTCTGAGCTCTTCTATCCTTGTACACAATGTAAGTAGAGTTCCTCCCTATCAGCAGATGGAGACAGAGTACACATGTTTTGATGTCACCATGGTTCAGATAATTAAGATTTTCTCACCACACAACCTAGACATCATCCACTTGGTTGATCCTTGTATTTTCTTAAAGGTTCCAGGATAATGAATCAACATAGCTTGGTTTAGTAATTTCCCTGGTTCTAAGATTCCCCTGATTTTTTAAATTTTTTGGGGGGTGGGGGGTGTTGGAATTACCTAAGAAATGTGATTCTGGGTCTAGCTCTGCTTCTTAAGGCACAGTGTGCTGCAGAGCAAACAATCAGCATAACAGCAACACAAATCACCTGTTAACTTCTATGAGAGATATTAATGTAATATTGCTCTATGATATAGTTCTTCAAATTGTTGTGAATTAGTTTTGCAGTGTTATTCAACAGCATCATAAATTATGTGCTTAAATGGGAACGTGCTATAAAAAAAATGCCATAAGTAGCAAACTTAGACAGCAAACTTAACAGGAAGCTTCTATAAAATTTTTCTTACAGGTCATTATTACAAATTGACTTTTTGCTTTGGCCTAGGTAGCAGGTAGGAACCAGGTTTTATCTGCATAGTATTAAGTGCCACTATTAGCTTCTTAAAAGAGATACTTCCCTATAGAATTCATCTGAATTCACATTGAATTCCACTTTTGAAGGGTCTTTAATTATTCTGCATTCTGCAGTTGTCTGCAGTTATGTTTCTGTCACTGTCTCTTAAATCTTGTTCATTACATATCACTACAAAGAGGGTACAGCCAAATGCCAAACCCCAGTATTTACTAACTATTGGCAAACACATGAGGGTAAGGTTTCAATATCCTACCAAAGTAACTGTTTCCTGGGTGTTCCCATAAGGTAAACCAGTGCAAATTCCAGGGGTTCAAAAGTAATGGAGCAGGACTTTTCCTCATAGCCCTAATAAAAATCTGTAGCATAATGCTTTAGGAAATAGTCAGTATTTAAGACTAGGGCTTGTTGAAACCAAAATAGAACATTTATTTTAACCTCTATTAAAATTTGTCTTGTTTCCATCTGCTGAGTAGGAGTTGTCATGTTTCCTATAGATGACTCAGTAAAAAAGAATTAGAAGAAAATACAAAACACAGAAAGTGATTATTCCAGTATCTCAGCATTTTGCTAACAGCAACACAACATATTTTCCATTAATATTCACTATTGAGTGACTTAGTCAGTATTTTGGGTCACAGACAGTTTCTGCCACTCCCAGTTTTGATTTGCCCCTGTTCATTGGGTTACCACAATTCTTGTGCTTTCAATCTTGAAGCAGAAATGCAACAGAAATATTATCCTTTCTCTTAGAATGTTTAAAGTTTTCAAGTGTGCAATAGAAATGGGAGGAACCTCTTAGTCTCCCCGATAACTCCAGGCCTACAGCTTCCATTGCATTTCAGTCCAACTCAATGACTTTGGTTCTATCCTCAGTCTTTGGTTAAATTGATTCTTTATGAAGAAGTGAGTCAGGTAATGTAAACTCTTGTTATGTTTAGTAATGGTCTTAGATTAATGCAATCCATTACTCTTTCAATTATCTTGCTACTTAGAGTTACTGCAAAAGTTTATGTGAATTAATTTTAAGTCATGGCTGTTTTCAGCTGATACTTTGGGGTAGATAGGATACTCTTTGAATTAAACCTTTTTGTTCCTTTTCAAATATTTTTTTGATTACTAAACCCAGTATTTCTTCATTAATTTGCTACTTGTGACTATTGCAACTATTTAAGCAAATTAATTTAGTTGTTTTTTTAAAATTTTGTTTCAGTCTATTCCTTTGACATCACTTCAGCCCTCACAAAAGGACTTAACTGATGTACAGATTTTTATGCCAGCATTTTGCACAGGAAGGAATTTCACACAACACTATCACTAATTTCCCTGACAGTATTCACAATCCGGAGCTATTAAATCCATGTTTTGCTGTGTGCAGTGCAGGCTATAATTTAAAGCAGATAACATTTTTTTTTTTTTTATGATTAAAAAGGCATAAAAAACCCCTCATGAAACTTGCACATATTATGTTAGTGATAGGGAAAAAAAAAAGAGTTGATTCTTCATTCAATTTCCAAAGTGTTCCCTTGTATGATCTCCTTTTTCTATATAATAGAGCATACTGAATCATAATGTGTCCATAAAAAGTCAAATCTGAATCCATTAAGGAACTGCTCAGTAGAAGTTGGATCTACTCTAAAGCACGCCAGATTTCATTCTGCTGAAGGAACAAAATGTGGTTCAGGAAAAGGATAAGAGTCATTACTTAAGTCTGGCATTTCTTAACCTAATTATACCTAATTTAATGTGAATTATACTTCATGTAATAAAGTGATAAAAGAAAAATGTTAGCAAAGAACATTGTGAAGAATGTACCACTCCAAATCTATTGTCAATATAATATCCCCAAGGACATGGTGACCAAATGAATGCTGAAAAATACAAATAGAAGGTAGAAAAGAATATTAATAATGTTGTCTCTAAATAGCCAAGTTATATTATAGATATGCTTTGGCTGACTGTAGCTACAAAGGTACGAACGTTAAACAAGCTAGTAGGATTTTCTCTTTGCTCTTCAGCGGCTTATAGTTAGCTCGCACATGGCTTCTGTCTCAATTCAGTTTAATCCAATCAACTCGCTTCACTCTGTCCTATACTCACCTATAAGAATGTTTTTTTGTGTGAAAACAGCTGCTTCTTCCTGATGATGTTGGCATACGGAATATAGCAACAGCACTTCCTTTCACTCATCATGTGTCCATGGCTTTAAAGGTCAAAACTGCTGAAACCAAGGTAAAGGGAATTGAATTTATATTGTGTTTTATGGATGGTATTGAGAGAATTAGACAGCTACTGCGGGGCTTGAAAAAGCAGTTGTTTTCATTCTTACAGTAAGAATTCTCTTCCTAAAAACCAAAATGGAAAGGACATCTTACACTATAGTGCTGGTAGTAAGTACTATAAAATATATCTTGGAAAAAGGGTTTCAAAATATGTGAAGTAGTTCTATTTATGAGATATAACTCTTGGAAGTGTCTAATAGAATCCTACATCTAGTGACACCGATGTTTTCCTACAATTATTTCTTTAAGTTGTTTTAACACACAATAAATGACTCTGTGGTTTTTAACTTGTGTCTTTCACTTTGAAATATTTGAGGGATTAGAAAGGGAAAAAACAGTTTGAAAACAAAATGTGTTCTGAGATTTAAAAACTATATACCTTTAAATTTCAGTGGAAAGCTCAAATAAAAAATTAAGTGGAATATGATAAAACTGGGAAATTTTCAACGGGTTTTAATTTTCATGTTCTTTTAAGAATATATTCTTGGCACTTAGCTGCATGCATTTCCTTAACTTACTTGGCTGAGCAAACCATACTATACTTAATGCATCACTACATCCCTAAGACAGAAACTAAGAGTATTCTGAGTACAAAGAGAAAAATCCTGGGCATTAGATGCCAATGAAAATTTGTCACTGACTTCAAGAGAGGCATGGAATTCACCTACTGTAATTAAAGGTCAACAGGTCATTGGCTCACAGCTGTCCTTCAGCTCTGTGATTTTCACTTCAGTCTTGTCTCACCAGTTTTATTACAGTATGAATCTACATATAGAGCAGATAAGGCTTCAAGGAGACAGTTGCTTCAGAAGGGGCAGTGGATAAAGGAGAATGACGGGAAGAGTGCATCTGCTTAGAGCAACGGAGTGAAGAATATTCCCACCAAAAATGTGCCAAACATTAAACTTGCAATGCTTAGAGATACTTTCAGGGGGATAGGAGGTAGCATGGCTGCCAAACTTGCATGTGACATTGTAGTCAATTAATATTACAGTGACCGTGGAGTACAACATAGAAAATAAGGGATCAAATGTGTTACTTGGCCAACTTACATTTAGAATAAAACTGAAGACAATGGAAATGGGAAAGATGTATTTAGCCCTCAGACCAACCCATCTGAAAAAATTAATCATTCTCAGTTTCTGCTTGGCTTTGTTTTGATGTAGGGAAAGAAAAGAGTGAGACTGTCTCAGACATTTATGTACTGACAAATACCAGTTTTTACAGGCATGAAGGATTTCTGTCCTATTGCATAAGAAAAGAAAGCTCCTTGATCTCTACTTTTGGGAGGTAGATGCACTATTCAATTTTTAGCACTTTACAGTATTTTGCAATATAAAAATAGTTTGCTAAATTCATAGTACTCACACATATCTCAATGTCAGATGGTTCCGTCAATTTATTATCTACCACATAACCATTCAAAGAACTAAGGCCAGAGGTGAACATTAGAGATGTTTCAGTAAAGCTTCATCTAGAGAGGCATCTGGTTTTGCTCTGAAAGATCCATTATTTCCAAGACAGTTTGTTCCAGTGGCTAATTGCCTTCACAGTTAAAAATGTCCTTCATGCATCTTTTGAATTTGTCTAGCTATAACTTGTAGCTGTTTACTTCTTGCAGCTTTTCCGATAGATTAAGGAGCTCTTAAGTACCCGGTATTTTCTGCCTGTGAAGGTACTTATCCATCATAATCAAATCAGCCCTCAGAGATAAAAAGATTGACCTCTTTAGGGCGGTAGTCCTAATAAAAAAAATCCAAACATTTCTAGCCATCAGCTCCCTTTTGTAGCTCTTCTATGCACCACCTTAATTTCTTAACTTACTTTAAAAACCGCTGGCAACAAATTGGATGCCACTTTGTCTTCACAGTGTTGTGTTCAGAGGTAATACTTCTTCCATATTTCTATTGATGTTCTCCCACCTTAAAATCCAAAGCTTTAAGGGCTTGTTTTATGTCACAATGTTGCAAGGGAAGCTCATAAAAATGACCTAGTATGAGATAATGCTCATCTACAGCCCTTCTCAGAGTCCCTGCCTCCTTGATTAAGGGCTTCTTTTACCAGCATATAACAAATCAAAATGGAAATTGTACTTTAGAGCTGGCTTATGTTTTACATGTCTCACTGCAATCTCACCTGCCAATTTAGTTTAACCTAAAAATGTGGACTTAAAAATATTCTATATATTTTATTTTCTTTTTTGTTGATGCTGTTTTCTTTATTAATTTTGAATCATTTTTCAAGAACATTATCCAACTTTATCCTCAAAAGCCACTGCAATGATAAGGGCACTCAATAACTAGTTTTGACAAAAAATCTTGAATAAAAGCAAATAACTAAAATGAGCAAGTCTTTTTCAAACTTTGAAAAATAGAAATTACTTTTGAAACTTCACATATCTTACACATTTGGTTTCATACCTTTAGTCTTAGTTGTTCTCCAAATAACTCCTCTTCCTTTTTAGTTACAAATATGCAATTATTATTTCCCCTACCTTGGTCCCTGTAACAACCAACATACATGTGATTCATAGAATCATAGAATGGTAGGGGTTGGAAGGTACCTCTGGACATCATCAAGTCCAAGCCCCCTGCCAGAGCAGGAACATCTATGGCAGGCCATGCGGGAACAGATCCAAATGGGTCTTGAAAGTCTTCAAAGAAGGAGACTCCACAGCCTCCCTGGACAGCCTGCTCCAGTGCTCCATCACTCATTCCTTTTACCTTTCTTCAGAACGGAGCCCTATTCCTCTATTTATCATTACCTATCTTTTTCTAAAATTCTTTCTCTATTTGCCATTCTGATACACTGAAAAATTGCATCCAGTCCTCAAAATTTTAGTACTTGATTTATGCAGGACTACTTTTCATAGATTTACTTCTGAATGAATACCTGTATTTGGAATATTTCATTATCTTATTCTTCATTTTTTCCATTTTAAATTTATTTATGATCAACATAGACAAGAAGTCCTGTAAAACATCAAAACTCCAAAACTCACTTACTGTCAGATAAATTCCATGGATCCCAGGGGAAATTCAGCATGGGGTCTTGCAGGGTACACAAAAATGTGCAGGTTTAGGGCCCATATTTACATTTCCAAGTGTATTTACTCCGTAATGGAATCACTGTAGTAATTACATTCTGCTTGGGTCATTTTTGCATAATGGATCACAGTTTGGAGATCTATGGAGGTCTTACCAGAGGAGTCAGATAAATAAACATTGCTAATTTCAACTATTTGATAGTCAAACTGGAGGAAGAGCAAGAAAATTCTTAACGTATTACATGTGTTGTACCTGGACTAAGAATCTATACAACAGACTACTCCTAAAATAGATATTGGAATACTTTAACAGCAAAAAGTAAAATGGAGCCACAGATACTTACATTGAAAAACATAATGTAGCACAATATTAAAGACGGACAATATAAAACGTAGCAATTCTTACTACAGTCACTGTCTTTCTCATGACTGCTTTCTATCTATATTTTTTGGGAGGAAAATAAAGAGCAGAAGATGCCAGATGGCGGGTATAGGCAGAGAAGAAAATGAAACAATAAAGAAAGCAGAGATTTTTTTAAATGGCCGTTGAAAGGAGAAAGATACAAAGAAGTTAAGAAAGAGGAAAGGAAAAATATATGATAAAGTACTAGCTAGAGTGAAAAAAATACAAAACAATCTGGCATCTATAAAACCATAAAAAGTTATTTTACTAATCACTACAACTGTAGTAAAAATCTTTAGTTTCAGGTTCTTAAGCAAGCATACAATATTGCCAAAGCAGTTGCTGAAGTTTGATATGAAGAGATGTCTAGTCCCGATGTCCCACATTTCCCTTCAAAAAAACAAAAGTCCAAATAAACATCTGGAATATCATTATGTTACCACAGAAAAACAGAAATTAAAGTGTTTTGCATTAGCAAGACTATTATTATCAAATCATGAACCTTCAAAACATAATTTTACATTATACCTGTAGGAATGAATACAAATCCTATGGTCTGCATAATTCAGAAAGCCAATTTAGAAGATCAGAAATATATTCACTTGAAAGGATCTCAAGGCATATTATGAAGTTTATCAGGTGAAAGCAAACTTTTTTCTCTTGATGCATTGCTTCTGAAACCTCAGTTTAGAAATGAAGACATTGAAGTGGAGTAAAACAAATAAGGATACGAGAGTATCTTCGGAAACATATATTCTTTGTATACTTCTGTAAATAGTGTTTCTTTATTCTTAAAAACACAGTATTCAATCATAAAATAGGGGTTGCTTTATGCAACTTGTGTTTTTAGGGGTATTTTTTCAATTTGGAGTTGTATTTAGAAGTAATTCACAATTGAACTTATGAATCGTTCAATTGAACAATTGAACTTTGAAAAATATTTAACAGATATGCCTCATTACTCATTTAAGTGTCTACATCCTTAAGCACTAGTGTGACGTGTTTTCTAGAGGCTGGGAAACTTAACAGTTACTACTTTACAATTTTCTACATTTTATTTGTACACAGGTTCAACATACTTCCACAGATGGCATTTCTTTAAAGTTAAAAACTAGGCTAAAATATGGTTCAAAACTAGTTAAGCATCTGGATGATCTTACAGTCTCAAGGCCTCCTGTGTAATAACTGTCAAGAAACGTGCTTCTCATTCTCTGAACACTTATAAATTCAATAAGCAGTCAGTATACAATAATATATGATAAAGACAAAGAACCGTGCATTATAACCACACATCAGGAGCTGAAATGTACCAAAGAACCTTTGACAACTTTTATGTAATAAGTAACTGCAAAAATTCTGTTAAATATTTTGTTTTCCAGGTTTTTTTTCCACATTATAATTGATAGAAATCTGGAATTATTTTCTAAAAATGATATATCTAATATAAACATGGCATTAGGTTTCACTGTCTTTTTCTTTTTTGCAGGTTGTTCTGCTGAACCTGTTGATATGCATGGTAGTTTTCTACACTGTGTACTATGTGGTCCTATCTGTGTGTTTCGCAGTATTCAAGTGAGATTTCCTGGTCTTTAGTCTAATATGATGGTATACTAAAACTGGATATAATGCATAGAGCTATGACCCTGTAGAAGCATCCAGTCCCAGTTATGCTGTGAGCACATTTTTCAAATTCAGTTGAACTACTGTACCTGAACCTTCATTCGTGGGCTCAAGCTGGCAAATGGAGACTCAAAACTAATATCAAGTGTTGGTTCTAACCTACTTCCTTGCACTTGCACCATGTAAATAAATGAAAGTAAGAGCAAAGATGATATTGAAAAAGGAAGATTGAATAAAAAAGACAAATTATATTCCTTTAGGAATTGATTAGGGACTAGATCACCTCTCTTATGAGGAAAGGCTGAGAGACCTGAGGCTGTTTGACCTGGAAAAGAGAAGCCTGAGAGGAGATCTTATGAATATTTACAAATATCTGAAGGGTGGGTGCCAAGTAGAAGGGGCCAGTCTCTTTTCGGTTGTGCCCTGTGATAGGGTGAGAGGTAATGGTAGTAAGGTGAAACACAGGAAGTTCCACCTCAACATGAGGAAAAACTTCTTTACTGTGAGAGTGACCAAGCACTGGAAGAGGCTGCCCAAAGAGGTTGTGAAGTCTCCTTCTTTAGACACTTTCGAGACTTGCTTGGATCTGTTGCTGTGTGGCGTGCTCTAGGTGTTCCTGCTTTGGCAGTGGGGTTGGACTTGATGATCTCCAGAGGTCCCTTCCAACCCCTACCATTCTATGATTCTATGATTCTTAAGTTCTGGGTAGCAGAATAACATATTCAGGAGTCCTGTTCTTAGAGATGCTAATGACTTCAGGTTTCCCTTCACAGTTAAAAATAGAGTGTTGCTGGAAAATGTCATTGCATTTAGGTATGCAGATATATATATGACAAAAGAACTCTTACCATGTCATTAACATAAACATTGATCAATTAGAAAATGAATTTGTCTGAAGTACATGTTCTAAATTAGAGAGAAGTATGCAACTTAAAAAGCCTTTCTAAACAGGTATAGTGTGCAAAGTGTTAAAAGCAAAATTTCTCAAAAATGCATATAGAACAAATCCATAATTCACAGTGTGTATCTTGTTCTTGTTTTAAGACCATATTTGACCTATGCATTTGGTGTCTCATAAGTCGATCTATTATATTTTCTTAAAAATGCTTTTTATGTAAGAATGTCACAGCATAAACTATATTGAAAAAATATTAAAACTAAGTAAAACCTGTAGGACAGTCATTCCAACACATATATATTTACACCTTCTTTGACTACTCAGAAAAAAGGCATTTTAAACAACTTGCAACAGATTTTTTATTTCAAAATTTCAGAGAAAATCTTTGTTTTTCCTCCACTAGTTTTAAAGTGGAAGAAGGGAAGAAACAATTCTGCTTATTTTACTGAAGTACAGTGATCAGTATTTTAACAGTAAAACTGATTCTGTGAGAAGACATTCATGCTGAAGTGTATACCAAGGCAAAGGGTGAAAACAAGCCTTTCTATTCCATTTCATTATTGGGTCCTACAAAAGAAGTTGTGCGGTTTTGGTTTTGTTTTTTTTCTTAAATTAATTATTTAAAAATACTACCTGGAACAATAAGAATCCAGTTTTAAATAAGTATTGAGTTTCTGATGGTAAAAGAATTATGAATGGAGACAAACAAAATGATAGTGGCTGATCTCTGAAAAGAGGATGATTATTAAACTTCAATACTTACCAGTGTTCCAGAAAACAAACTATCTTGGACACTCATTTCAAGGATCCTTCATTTGAAGGACTTAAGGAAATAATTCATTTATTTTCTGTTTTTTCACAAAATTAGAATAATGCAATCATGAAATGTTCATATATTTTTTACCCACAATGTTATTTCTACAGCAGAGTATTTAAAAGAAGCATTTTTGCTCACCTGTCCCCTTTCTCAGATTCTGTGTGAACATAAATATGTCATTCTGCTTCACCACTGATGTAAAATCTTGCACACTTAATGAAAGTATATTTAAGAAGACTTGTGTCTCTGCTAGAGATAAACTTCAAGACACAAAGCATTCAGAAGTTTAAATACAAATATAAGTATCCTAAAAGCCTTTAAGTCTGTAATACTAGATCTAGAGTTCATGTGAATATTTTCCTTAGATTCATTTAAAAAGTATTTAAAATTTCTTTTTCTCTAAATGAGATTACTATTTTACTTTGTGAACAATAGGCCATTGTTCCACTGTTAATGGTAAGAAATCATACACTGAATGCAGTAAATTAATCATAGTTAAGACTGAATATTCCTTTTCATACTGACAGAGGATCATATAGTTTTTTCCTCCCACACAGAGATACTGAGAGGCTAAAGGTATTACTAGTACTATTATTATTATTATTATTATTATTATTTGTAGTTCTTTGAGATTCTTTGATTAAAAGAGTTTATAGAATGAAAAGTTATATTTCATTCTTTTTATTGTTTGTGATTTGCCAAGAATTGCCTTGCTGTTCTTTAGAGAGTTCACATTTTTACTAGCAGACTCTCCAGTACAGAACTCTGCAATGGAAAAATCCTTAGTACTTTTCTGTTTAGATGACACATGAAACCATTTCATTTGTTCCTGTTCGTATGAGTAATGGGTGGCAGAGACACTAGCATGCTGGACATCAAAATATCTATTGGATAACCTAGTGCTTTTCATTTTTACAAATCACAATTATGAAAAATATTCCTAAGAAATACAAAGGTACTTCATTATCTTTCTTTGTGATTCAGTTTAGAGAAATAAAATCACCATTATTAATGTGTGGTATTGATTATCCAAATGACAGTGGTCAATCAGTCAAGAAGTGAATTGCCACGTGTCACTTTTGACTGTAACAAAAATAACCTATGATTTGTATTTTACATGTCAGAGGTTCTAAATCCATGATCATATTGGATGAGTTTTTCAGCTTGTTGAGTTTTATTATTATGAAAAGGAACTTTAAGTAATTCTCTACTTTTTCTAAATGAGTGGCTAAAAACACCTCACATTTCAAAAGTTTTGTCCATATATTGGCTGTCAAGGAGCAGGAAGAGCAAGTGAAGGGGAGGCAGGAGCAGAGCTATTAGGACAAAACAAGATTGCCATTAAACGGCACACTAACAAGGAAGAAAGACCAGGTTCAGTGATTGCAACCAGGGTTAACCACAGTCCAGAGAGGGCCAGAAAAGTCTAGTGATGAGGCACATCCAAGGTCAAGCCAGGAAATGAAGTCAACAGGTAAGGATCGTCAAGGTACCTGGCTAGGCACACACATTTGTGTTGACACAGGCATACATATATCAGGAAAGGATCATGGGTGAGAGATGGAGTTTCAGCATGGTGAAGCTCACAGTGGTCTGATCCAAGAACTGTGAGAAACCTGAAGTTCACCACATCTGAGAGCTAACTAAACACCTAGAGTACAGAGTGGGGATGGTGAGAGGGGGTGCAGAGCCTTTTGAAGCAGTCAGGGCCCTGAAAGAAATTTTAAAAAAATCAGGGTTGTTTGATGTTCAACTATTAACACTGGTTTAAAAACTATCTAGGATTAGTTTTAAAAGTCTAGGTTCACCCACATAATCTGTAGAAATAGAAAAAGTTCAAACTAAAGAATAACTGAACAAAAATAAAACTTTTCAAAAATTCATTTAAAATGTTCAGTTTCTTTTATGTAGTTCTGCTTTATCACATTGACTTTGATGATGTCTCTGGGCAGGAAGTTTGAATGTGTGAGACTGCTAGGGAAGGAGCTACAGGGAGGTGTTTTGGAACAAGAAGTAATATTGCTGAAGAAGGTTCTTTACAATATCAGCAATAGGCTGAGAAGAGGACATTAAACAAAAATACACCTTAGATCTTTAGGTGTCTTGCAGGCTCTGATCTTGTCCTAAGTATTTATATGTCACTCATAATTTTACGCCTGTGACTAGACTGTTTCCATGATGGGAATAACTAAAATCATATATTCTTCTGAAGTATAGCAGCAATCTCACATTGTATCAACCTGCTATGATTTCCATTAAGAGAAGAACCATCGTGAACAGTAAGACTTTGTCAGACAGACCTGATCTTGTGCTCATAAGGGAACTGTTGAGAGCAAATGGTTTTGTTATGCTAGTCAGTTGATTTTGGCAGTTTAGCTGTGTGTGAACATTAATGTGCAGCTGGGTTGTACTAATAAGCCTCATCTGCCAGTTCCAGCTGTAGACAGAGCTGACATGACTACCTGCACTTGTCAAGGGTAGACATGCCCAAATTTCCCTTATTCTACTCTAGTGGCTCATTGTAGTAAATGGAAAGAAAAGCACTGTAAAGCATACTAATGTCTTTTGAATGGGGCCCTTTCATATCAGTATTTGTCACATTTTAAGTATTGTCTCATAAGTATAGGGATACTGTTTTTATTTATTTTTTTTTTTTTAACAAGAAGAGTGCTGCAGGCATTTTTGTTTGCACTGACAAGTACTGTTCTTTTAGAAGACTAGTTAGCATAAAAAAATCCAGGTGCAATATAGCAGAAATTCAGAGAATTCAGGCTTATCTCAAACCCTTTTTTTTTAAACTGTGATTACCTTAATTAATATGGTTTGAATTGTATTAGCAAACAAGGCCCAAAGCAAGACTGAGATCCTGGTGAAGTTATATTCTTAGGTAACTGTTCTGCTGTATGACTTGTAATAAGTGAGGCAGACAAGCCTTAGGAAGGACTGTAATGAGATAGAGTGAGTTCTCAGTTTGTTAGGTGTTTCCAATGGATGTGTGGCCTCTTTGTGCTTTACTGAGGTTTCTGAAGGGACAGATTATCTGTGTGATCAGAAGAAATATGTATTCTACTTTCCTTCTCATTCCTTACTTCTCCTTTTCTCTTATCTGTTTCACTGTTTGTCTTACAGCTTTTTCATCACTGAGCTCCCTGAATATCAAATAATAGCTAAATCTTCAGCTAATATAAATAGGTTCCTTTGTCTCCAGTGGAACTATGCTAATTTCCACCAGCTGAAAATATGGTTCTTTTTATCACCTGATTTATTTTATAATCCTATTTCATATTTGCAAAGAATTCTCAGCTAACATTTCTTTCATTACGGAGAAAAACACTTCTGTATTGGGGGCATCATTTCCCTGTGGTTCTTTTACAGTGGTTATGAGACAATAGTGAGAATGATGATTATGTCATGCTAGAACACTGTCCTGGTATGAGTGAAAACAGAACTAATTCTGTTCAGTAATTTTACTTTTCAGCTCAGTTCTTTAATTAACTGCACTTTCTGAAG
>WTSP01000808.1:0-30524 GCA_025331215.1 Actenoides lindsayi | reverse complement strand
CCCGCTCGCCGCGCCGCAGCCGGGTCCTAACGCTGCCGCTGCCGGTGCCCGCCCCCGGGCGGCTCCCGGCCCCGTCGGGAAGCCCCGCGAGGGGAAGGGGCGGCTGCCGCGGGGCAGGGCTCGGGGAACCCGAAAACCCGCCGCTGCTCTGCAGCCTCCGCAGAGGGTCCCCCGCCCCGGAGCCGGGCGCAGCGGTGGGTGCTCAGTAACACGGGCGCTGTTTGGCTCGGGAGGAACACGGGGAAACGGCCCCGAAGCGCAGCTCTGCCTCCCTGGGCCAGTCCCATACAGCCGCAGTAAATTCTTGGGCAGAAGAGGAGGGACCCGACACGGAATTCAGCTGTGGCAGGGAAAGCATTTGTCTTCAGGGACCTAAAATTGCTGTCTGTACTAGAGAACTATCACGAAGGACTAAGTTATCCTGCCCTGACTGTCCCTGTGGGTTCCCCTTCGCTCTAGAGAGACACCCTGTGCAGGAGGTACGCACCGCCACCCAACCTGTGCACCTCCACATTAAAGGTTTACACCTCAACTCCGCTCATCAATTGCTTTCCTTTGACTGCATACTCTTAAGAGTTGTGCCTGCTTATAGGAAAACAAGGTAAACAGACAAAAAATGCTTCAGAGTTTTATATTGCAGGCATCCAGCCAGCATGATAAAGCCTCTCCGCAGACATTTCAAATGGGTTGCACTGGAGACTTCTGTTTCTGAACAGAGGTATTCAGATAAGTGCAACGCCAGTAACTATACACAGCATCTGAAATCATCAGCAGTGCTTCTATTTTACACCAGTGAAAAACAAGCAGCTGAATACTTGGTCCTGTTTTGACAACAAGCTCTCAAAGGTGGCCTGGGCCAACTGATGGGTTTGTAGCCAGGGCACGGGCCTGCAGCACAAAGTGCTATTTCTGGCTTCCCCACAGAGTTCCTTCTGACCTTGGCCAATCTGCCTGCTTCACTTCTTGGTGCTTTCCCTTCCTTTCTGTTACATGAGGTACAATCAAACCTTTCTTCTCAGAAGAAAACAGAGAAATTCCCTTCTTTTGCAGTGCTTTGAAACACATGGAAACCACTGAACACATACACAGTACTTCTATGCCAGGAAGCTGCATCTTGTATTCAATGATGAATCACTTTTCAGGCAGTGCTGGCTGGAGCAGCAGTCCCCTTCCACTCCCAGATGTTTCCATTCTGGCAGTGCTCTCTGTCAGGCTGCTACAGGTACTTGTGTGACAAGCAGGTTCAAGGTGCTGATCCAACCCAACTTTTGCCCTTTTTTTACCAGGTCAGGCACACTAACTGTTTTCACTGAGATTGCCTGCTGCCACAAAACCCCCAGATGTACCAGCATGACAGAGGGGTAATGATGAAAACAGGTCAATTAAGCAGCACTACCACCATATGCCTTAGCATTTGTGTGTGATTCATGCTTTAACAATATGATTTACCACCACAGCAAGTTTAGTTTAATATTGTCATTAAAAAACTGCAGCCAGGTTTTGGGGAAAAAAAAAAAACAACTGCACGTGTCAGTCCCGATGGACATCACCAGCTAGGATGGTGTTACACTCACTGTCTGCAGACACCCAGTTACTGCATTCCTTGTGCTCCCCAGTTAGTCACCGTGAAGGCAAGGTCGAACCGGAGTAAGCAAGAATTTTTAATAAGGACTATTGATTCAGGCCTTCTGTTTGTAATAGCTCTTCATAAGAGATTTTATGGGACAAATTCCATTCAGTCAGAAACTGCAGGGCCACACGTGCATCCAGAGGCACAGCCTGTCCAAAACGGTTTGCAGAGGCCTGCCAACCTATACAATTAATTTCTATTAGCTCATTTCATGAGACTAACGCACGCTTCCATGCCATCTTGCACAGAAAGCACCTCCTCCTGTACGTACTGATCCAAGAACTGCAGGCTGGGCAGTAATCTCTGTGGAAACAAATCTCGGACCTTCCCAGATCTCTCCTCTGTTACATAACAAGATAAATTTGCACTTCTCATTACACCCAGCCAAGTTCCAGCAAACAATTTGAGTTTCTAGTCCACAGAAAGACAATGGGGAATCTGAGAGAAACACAAGAACTTTCATATTAATGGTAAAGATCAAAGCCTTCTCCACAACTGACTTCTAAGCATAAGTTTTTCTCTTTCATCTCTAGCTTTCTCCAGGACAAGGGAAGATTTATGCCTGGCAGTTTCAGAGAGTTTGGTTTAATAGGATGCCAGGTGGCAGCTGTCAAAGGCAGACTAAATTGCTCTTTCTGCTTTTTGGGAACGGGTTTGCTCTTCTTGCCACACTTTTAGAGATTAAACCTGACATTACTTCCTATGACATGATTTTAAAGTAACTGTTCAAACTCTTAAGTAAACTAGTAGTTTTGGAACTGCATCCTCACATAGCTTACATGTAGAAGTCTGTCAGTATATACACATACAGGTGCCACAACACATCCACAAACACTCCTCAGGAGACTATATATGCTATTTTTAGGAATGAGGAACATTGAGCATCCTCCCTAAACTCAGTGTGAACCAGTTTCAGCTGTGAGCTGGTACCTTTCCGCTGTTTACTTTATACAGGTTCCAGAATGAACAATGTCAGCTTTTCCTCTCTCCTGTCTGTCAACTGCTCTTTCTTGTTTGTTTGTTCTACTTTTTCACCTGTGGAAAAAATTCAAAGTGTATGAAGAGTTTTCTTAAAGAAGTAAAATAAAAGGAAGCTGTCATATAGCACAGCAGGCTGTGCAAAGGGAAGCAACCATAGATACATAGCTATGGAAAGGCTCTGCCAGAAGCCATGGAACCCCCCCTCCTTTCCTGGCCACAGCCAAGTGTGTTCAGATCTTCCCAGGCAAAATTCATCTAACCTCCTATGAAAGAACTAACACACTTTAAGACTTAATCTTACTAAATAAGATACTGGGGGGAGTAAGCAAAATACATTTTCTGATCTAAGTATTCTTTCCTAGCCAAATGAACATGGATTGCTTACAGTGGAAAAAGCTGACCATTGCTCTCCTTGTCACAGTGTATATCATGTTCCCATAACTTCCTCTTTCTTCTTTCTAGGCAAACCAAAGTAATTCTTCCAAATTTTCCTCAAAAAATACTTTTTCCTTAAAAAATACTTTTTCTCAACCATTTTTTGCTTCCTTCATAAATTGCAATGCCCAAGAATGAAGACAGTACATTTTGAGGCCTCATCCACTATGAACAGAATATGAGAGCAATTTGTGCTTAAAGCTTAAAAAAAACATACCCATCAAATGTTACTAAACAATATTAAGTACTTGCAACTCCAACAAAACGAGGTTTCTTTACTCCTTTGTTGCCTCTGTCTGGATCATGAAAATAACTGTGGGTCTCACCTGTAAAAAGCCTTCTGTAAGCAACGATGTAGGAGCCAGAAACAAAGACATTTTATTCCTAACCTAGAAACAATATGAATACAAGGAAAAAAACCCAAACAAACAAAACGTCAGGGCTGCATCAGATGTTGAGTTTATGAAACTGAGCTGAGTACAACCAAAAATCAAGGCAGAGACAGACACTACAAAGGAGTCAGTGTCGAGTGACAGGGAGAAATATCTGACTGCGCTGTTGCATCCCTGCTGACATGTTCAAGGAGAGGCTTCCCCTCCCCCTTCAATCTGACAGCATGAGCTATTGCGAAGTAAATGCCAGCCACAGCCTCCAAGGACTAACAAGGAAGTCTGCAGAAGCAAAACAACCATATGTGATATTTGAACTGGTTCAAACTGGTTCAGAGGGTTTGCTCATCTAACTCAAAGTGCCTTCTCAGATGAGCTTTCTGTGTGGGCTGCAGTAAAAGGATAGAGGCCTCGGGAGGGCAATCTGGGTCCTATTGTTTACTGGGGGGCAGCACTGCAGCTACACTTCTCTAGCATTAAGAGATTGCCACTAAATACTCTTGGCAATCACTGACTTAAGAAATTTCACACCGAGTCCTCTCTAACAGCAACACTTCTTTGTCCTTTTTGTCACAATCTGCCAGGGCCTTTCTGCAATTCCCTGTGCAGTTTAAATGGGCCCAACTGCCCACAGACCTTTGTGTTCAAACTGGCCCACTGTGGCTGTGAGACTCGGGGCTTGGCTCACGGCCCTTCCCCCATCTGGAGCATTCTAGAAGTGGTATCTGCTCACAGACACTGCTTTTACCTGCCCTCCCATGGGTGTGTCTTCTAGCAAGATACCACAGAACTGCAGCAGTATTGTTAGGAATAAGGTACAGCTGTCTAAAGATGTTTCAGCCCCTAGTTGCACTGTTGGTCTTGCGGGTTTTTTGCTACAGATGGATGCTGTTATTGACAGAAATCAGAGCCTGCATTCTAATGGGTGGAAGAGGGGAAGCTATTTTGTAAGACACTGTGATGTACTCAGAATACACAGGTGTTTGGGTCAAGAATAGGAGCCTTACTCTAAATTCTTTTACTGATTCATTGTTTGACCATAGGGAAACTTCTGCCTCAGTTTCCCATGTTAAAACTACTTATGTCACAGAGACTGAAATTAGTCTTGAATTTGCAAAGGACTCTGAAAGCTCCAGCCATGCAATGCATGCCTTATGTAATGGGAATCAAGGGGAAGAAATCTTGAAGAGGGATATGCATGGAAGGTCTTAAGATGTTCTCAAGTTTTACATGTGTAGGGCTGACTTTGATGAAAAGTACAAATAAGCATTAATGCAGGGAGGAAAATAGGAGAATGTGTTGTGCCGTGTGTTTGGCTTTTTGGACCTTTGTAGCTTTCTTGTTTCTTAACTCACTGTTGTGCACAGCAGTAACTATCAAAGCTAAGCAGTCAGATAAACCAACACTCATTCTTGTTGGGAAATACCATTCTAAAAATAATGGTTTATCTGCACGTGAGAAACATGAAAAAGGTAGCACCAAAATATCTGGAGATTTGAGTCAAAGAGAATAGAGATTTCTGTTCCGATATCTGTTCAAATTAAGTTCCATTGAATTGGACTGGATTATTAAATATCCTTCTGCCAATCTTTTACTCACCCTGGAAGCTGATTTCACAGTCAAAAGTGAAGCGATAGCCCCAAACTCTGCTGTTTAAACTTCAATAATCATGGAATATTATCAAAGAGTTAGCTTCCGTTGTGGAAAGCATGCAAAACTTCCTGTGGAAAATACACCACATGTAAATAGCAAAACCACTCTATAAGCAAGCGACCCATATCCCATGGCAACAGAAAGGCAGTAAGGTTATAAACTTGTATGCGTTAAAAAAAATAAAACAAAAAACCAAACACATTTTCTTATCTGTCTAGGGTTTGGGGACTAGGATTGGAGTAATCAACATAAAAGCAGAGCAGAGCCCCATTTTGTAATGGGTCTTTTTGTAATTCAACATGTGAGCAGAGAAGCAGAGACCAAACCTTTCAGTAGAGCTACTAGTGTTTCCTCTGAAAAGCGGCGGCTTCTCGGACATTTACAATGCAGAGTGCTCACCTCTGGATTTTATTTTCTTAGCTGACCTGAAAGCAGATAAAACCATTGGCACAGAGATTCTGCAAAAGCCCTCTCTCCTCAGGTGTTTGCCTGAAGGCTGTGGGAGGAGTTGTTTATTCTGGGAAGTCTTTCTTTCCTGTGTAGAAAGGCAAACCTCTTTATTTTCTCTTTGGGTTGCACACATGCCATAGACATGCAGAGATAGCCCTTTTTTATGATTCTTACATATGCATGGAGACTTTTTAACATCTATTTACAAAAGCAAAGGCTCTGTTCCTTAAGTATGTTTACAGAATAGGGAAAACCTCTGTTGTTATTTTGGTCTCAAGTTTGCCACTCTTACAGAAAGGTAGGGCTTAAACTGGTAACACCACAAGGAGGCAAAACGACAAGAAAGGAACAAAGGCTTAGTAAAGTACCTCATACTTCACTTATTTCTTTGGAATATAATGGTGTTGAGTTAGACCACAGTGCATTTGACTAATGACCTCGCACCTGAGGTAGGCAGGCCAGAAGCAAAAATGTATGTCCTCTCATTTTTATTTGCATCGTTTTCCAGGTATTCAATGAGGACAATAGAAAATTTCATGTCGATACTTGTTACTCCAACCACTTTGCTAAAAGAATGTACGAAGTCTCATCACATAGCACCAGAGAAAGGATTTTCTAGTCAAAATAAGGCCATGCTGAGACACAATGTTGCAGCCTGCCCACCACGCAACCTAGCTGGGGAGATGGGCAGAGGAGGAATTGTCCCTGAAAAGATTTCAAGATACCAACAAATACAGGCTCGAGTTCTGTGCAGTCACGGTCTCTACTCTCCGTCTCCAGGAAATGAATGCATGCAGCCTGCAGAGTTTAATTCTCTTTTGGTTTATTACTATTTAAAAATCAGTTTTTGTATCCCCTTCTACAGAGGCTTCACCTTCCAACAGAACATACAAAAAAATACACACAATAGAAAAAAAAAAGATAGGTAGGTAAGTTGCTTTATACAAACAGGTCCCTAAGAACCCAAAAAGGCTAAAACAGGCTCGGTTTCAATAGAAGCAGGCCCATAAATAGGCAAGAGACTTCATTCAAGTAGGGAAAGAGTCATCCATCCTCACCTTTCCTTTCTTGCTCACACTGAAGACAATGGGAGGATTCCCAACAACTTCAGTAGGAGCAGGATTGGGATTCATCAGAGCCAATGGCAAACTTTTCTGCTCCTTCCCTTCCAAGGCACTGTCTCTTCCATATGGCGTGCAGCCAGGGAAAAATGCCAGTTTTCCTGGCTCATCCCACACTCATGTTTCAGTTGTTCACTCTACAGGACATCTGAGAACAGCCTTTTTATTTTCTCTCTTAACACTGGGTATTTGCTCTAATTGCAGCAAACCTTCAGATTCCAACAGTACTGAAGAGAAATTCTGAGCCCAAGAGCAAGGCTTGGTTGGTCTTCTTTAAGAGCCAGCAGTCAGTCTGACAACTTTGCAGAGGGCATGTAAAAATTGCCTGGAGAAGGCACCAGTTTGCAGACACAGCAGCCAAAAGCTATTAGCAAGCATGAGACTGAGTTATTATATAAGCACACCATGTAACTGCAGAAAGCTCAAGAGCAGCTATGGCTGCATGAAGTGACCCCATGGTCCACATAGAACCCAGGAGCTGGGAGGGAGTCACTGGAACATCACTGAGACACCAGTTACCCCTTCCTTCAGCACATCTCAGCTCAGAGCCCTTCCAGGTCTCCAGAACTGCAGTACTAGTAGAGAGGCTGCCCAGGAAAAGCATAATTCACACAAACCCTAAGAGCAGATCAGTAGTGCCAGGCAGTCTTAAAATTAATTTAAATATTTCGTCTTTTAGGAAAAATGTGGCCAAATGTTTAATTTTGCATTACATTTGAAGTCCATGAGGCCAAACATCTGTAGCAGAGTTCAGCAGCACAATTTTGCAGCACAATTTGGCAGGTCAATCAAATCTTGGAACATTGTTACCCAAGGGTTATCACCATCTCATTTGATAAATGGGAATAAAACATGGGAAGAGGCTGGAGATGACACAGGAGTTAATCCTTTACAAACAGGCAGTCATTATCTGCTACCACAGAGCAAACAAGCGTGGTTCTCCACCAACATACTTTTACCATTCCAGCCATCACCACAGCCCCTTACAGCCAAGGTTCCTGCTCCTGTTCTGCACTACTTTGCAGTTGTCACATAACTATTTTGTTTGGGGATTTTTTTCTTTTCAGCCAAATAGTTCTCTAAGTTTTGTTGGGCTTTTTTATAGCTAACACAGTTATCTGCAGAGCTGAACACATCTGAGTAGGTACCACCCTGGCACAGGAATGTGTGGAGGGGGAAGGTGTCAAGGGAGGGGATAGGAAGAGGTTATTCCAGTGCTGCTGCTGCCAACTCTGCAACAGTGAGCGTGGCCTCCGGCTGCAGCCCAGGAGCACTGCCTCCCTCTGAGTCCCAGGCTCGGTGCTCCCCAACACTCTGCCTTCTGACAGGGACACAGAGCAGCAGACTGGGCTGAAAGCCAAATCAATTCCCAAAGGCTCATTCACAACAGCTGAAGGATCTTGTTTTGAAAAGGATGTTCAGGATAAAAACCAGGACTCTCTCAGGAGACATGGGAATCTTCCAGAATCTGTTTTCCTTTTTAAGTTTTCCTATTTTATTTTTTCTCTCTTTGCTCATTTGTTTTATCTCTTGGGGTGGAACTGAGAGCATAAGCTCAGAGATTCACTGTGAGCTTATGTTCTATTCGATTAAAACTCAGATACTGTGCCCAGGCAAAAGGTGAATGGTACAAGGCTGGCTTAAAATGTTCACAATGCTGTTAAGGTATATTCATAATGCTGAAAAAGCCAACACATTCTATGGTTTTGTTTGGCACTTGCTCTCAGAGTTTCTGCCGTGCTGAACAATTGAAAAGATCCGATTATTTTTGTGGGTTATAAAGAAAAGCCTTTCCTGTTTCATTACTTTAAATTTTGGTAGCTGTTTTTTTTACTTTGTCCATTTCTCTCTCATGAAACCCAAAGAGAGCTCTTGCTCTCCATTCATTCTTCCAACACTGAAGTCTGGAGTTCCTCTGAAGTTTACTTTGGCATCTACTTCCTCAAGCAAGCACCTTAAAAAAAATTAAAGCTGAAAGTGGGTGGTACCCCACTCCAGACTCAAGACATAAATTCAGATATTGATTTCTAGGAACAAAGATTTAGTGAAAAAACAAGACACTAAAGTTACAACAGAGCCTACAAAATCTAGGTTAGCTTTCATACTATGAATTCAATTAGTTGAGTTAGATAGACATTCAGTTACACAGCTCTTCTATTCAAGTCATTCCTTACTGCTGACAGCAGTTGAGGGAGGAACAATAATTTCAGGGAATACACAGGAAATAACAAATATTCCCTAAGTCACTGGCTCTCAAACAGGTCTAAAATTGTGACTGGGCATTTTCAATTATTCAAACAATTGGTAGGAAGACCAACTCCACACCATCTCATAGTTCTAGGCTTTAAAAACCAAAACAACACCCCCCACCCCCAGAATATAATACTTTGCCCTACTACAGTTAAGGCACTGGATTGAGAGAAGGAAAAATCTGTGTTCAATTTCTGGTTCTGCTATCAATTTCCCACGTCATCATGGGCAAATCACTTAAAATTGAGAGCTCACACACACCACATGAACGTGTATCAGGTGAGCCACACTAGTAAGTCTGTTTGCACACATCTAACACATGACAAATGCAAGATAATGTCACTTAATTTAACTTAGTATGGAATAAATTCACATCAAATTGCTTTACCTTGCATATGTTGTGGGTTAACAGTACATAAAGATAAATTCAGGCAACACAAGAAGCCTGATGATAAGTCTGTGCCCCTATGTTCAACACAACACTTAAACATGCATGCAAGCAGTTTTTAGTCTTCCACCTTTATTTCACTCATTCATCTATAAGCACCTATTCCTTTCTTGTCTATCTTTAATGTTTAGATTATAAGTGGTTGAAGATATTTTCATCACACCTAATACACAAGGGTCTGAGCCTTAGCAGAGAGGTTTAGTGACTCATATAATACAAGGAAATACTGCAATTCTTGATTATCTGAATTTGTATGAACTGAAGTTCCCTTCTTGGCAGGAAAGTGCACTGACTCAAACATCAGATTGCAGTCCCACCAAAGAAGGTGATAAGGAAAGGAGGGTTGGCCCAAAATGATCATTATCATCTATACACGGATATGCTAATTAAAAAATCTAATAGAAACAAGTGAGGTTGCAGCTTGGGGTATTTTAAGTACTTCCTTTTGAACTCTGAAATTACAAGGCTGAGTTTTCCATTTGGATCTGTCTTCTGTTCTATGAGAAGCAGACATTTCCCTAATTACAGAACATAAAGAATTTGTATGCAGATTAAATTACTATCCAAAACAGAGCAATGTACCCCCAAAGAAGCCAAAATGTCTGAAAACACACCACTGCTAAAGATTTGCCTAACCTACTGCTGGCACTGTCTGCACCAGTCTCTTGTGTTGGTGCAAATCTCTTCCATTTACACAAAGATGATCTAGAACTGCCATTTCAGAATTGTTAACTTCCTGCCTAATTGTTTCCCTGTCCACTAGACTGAGAGGTAAGTAGCTTTCATTCAATGTATTCATGACAACTTAGTAAGCATTTTCTTTGACAAGCAAAATGCACAGTTAGTGTTTTAGAAGGCTTCCTTTTTAGTTCAAGGCTTTTCATTTGTTTCACCAGGTCAAATTCTGTAGTGTTCAAAATTAAACTCCAATACACATGGCCAAAATTCAACCCACTAGTAACACTAAAGCCAGTGGAGCTAAATATAGGATGAAAATATCCTACATTCTCCACTTGGCTTTGGAGTTGCATTTTGTGACTACTGCACCCTCTTTGAGTGCATATAGGAACACTGGGGACAAAAACATCTTACATCTTTCAGAATACAGCCTCAATTCAACAGAAATGTTCCTGGTGGCTTGAATATGAGTTATTAGTAAATCAGTGACTGCAGTTGCATTTGCGAACCCCAGTGAATTGTTATGCTGACTGGAATGCCTGCTCTATCTTGACTTGCTTGGCAGTTTACAAGGTTGTCCCATCATGGTCTAGATTTGTAAGGTATTTTAAAATGTTTTGTTACCTTTCCAAAATTGTCCTGTTTCTATTTGTCAACTCAGTTTATCAGTACAGCAATAGAAATTCCATGAAGCTTTAGTCTGAAGGCAGGTTTGTTCGTGGGTTTTTTTTTTTGTTTTTCCCTTTTAAATGAGACTCATACCTATTCCAGGGATTCTGGGGGGAAGATGAATGGAGAAGAACATGTCCTTCAGTCTCCCAACACAGATAAATAGCAAAACATCAAGTCCACTGCAACATGCTCTCAATTTAGAAAGTGCTGGTGCTATAAAGAGAAAGCCATTGATTATTCATCCCTGGTTTATAATACTTTAGAGCAAGTACAAAAAAGTAGCTTCTTACAAGAGAGAAGCTGGGGCTTCTAAGCCTGTAGAGTTTAGAACATCATTCCAAAATCCATATACTTACAAAAGGCTCTATAATTCTAACATAAAACAGGAATGTGTCTTATTTCAGCTATGCATTAGCTGCAGGGTTTGGGTTAGGAGGACCTGGGCAACCCAAGTTGTGGCACAACAGCAGTTTGTGGCTACATTAAAATGTAACACAGCCAGATCTGCAGAGGATGTAGATCCTGGTCTGAGGCAGTCAGTCCTGCTCCAGCACTGCACTGATGATGGAGACTGTTTCATAGAATGCCTGTTTGGTGTGGTGCTTGGGCTCTTCAGAGTGGCCTTTCTAGAAACATTCAGTACACACAGCAACTTAGTTTATCAAATCACTGCTTAAACCTTTGCTCATTAACCCTCACAACAATTGGGATGTAGAGAAAACTCTTCACAGATGGGAAATTAAGGAATAAATTCAGAGAGCTGTCCTATGTCACCTTGAGCATCAACAGCAGAACCATAATTATAACTCAGAATATTCCTAACTCCTAACCCTGTGTTAAACAACATTTACACCTCGATTTGATACATCAGACCTTGACAAAATACATGGGAGGAAACGGAGGGTCGAGAAACAACATTATTTCTGCACAAGTGGTGTTTTCAGATTAGATGGAAACTCCAATAGCCTAGAGCCCAGCTTATTTGCATTTTGTAATCAGTTCTTTTTCAGAGATATGCTGTTTGCAATTCCCGTCTCTTAAGAGTAGAAACCCTTCTTCTCTGGAAAAGAAAGGAGTAAGATTGACTTTTGCAAACCTGACTAGAGGCAGATCAGGAGAGCCAAAAAGCCCAGCTCACTCAGAATACAGTACAGTGTAGAGTGGGATTAATGCCTTATTTACTGGTTCTCATTTGCGCACCTTTTGGACAGGTGGCTAAATTGCTCAAAAACCAGACAAAACGAGGGGATGCAAATACTAACTTCTTTAATAGAGTCCAATCCAATTAAACCAAAATCACTCTGTGAACCCCTGGGTTTATTCACACTAAACAAGTCAGTGGTACATAGTGTTAACCCGATAGCTGATCATGTTTATACCCTAGGTCCCCACATGAAAAATGAGCACCAGTCAACCAGACTGCAATGGTATTTTTCCTTCCTTTTTTTTTTAACCTTTTTTTTTTTTTTTCATAAAACTATTTCTTTCATAGACTTAAAACAATCAACTAGCCAAGATATTAATTATGGTACACCTAAAAAAAATAAAAAATTAATACTAACCCTACTGTGACTGCTGCTTTACGAGTGCTCTCTGCATCGCCTTAGACTGGCTTTTCAGTAGCAATTCACTACAACAGGTCCTAAAATAATAATAATAGAGAATGAAAAACCTGACAGCAAGTTTAATGGTTAGAAGTAACAAAAACAACCTGTTCTGAATGGTGATTTTTCTCAGCAGTTCAGTTCTGCTGAAGCACTCACAGCCTCACAAATGGCAGAAGGGGTTCAAATTCTCGCACCTTCTCTCAATTTTTCTCATTTTAAAAGGACAACTGCATTGTAACCTGCTAGGTACCACAGGGCATTTTACTCAACATTATATTCAATAATGGGTCTGTTTTTAAAAACTTACTGTTTTCCTGGGGTAGGTTAGGGAAGGTGGGGAATAGAGAGAGAACAAAAGTATAGCTCCCTGTAGCTGTAGCTCCTCAGATGCCTCGGTCACTAGGACTGTCTAATTCTCAGATCAGTGCTGGCAACTTTTGTTTATTCTAGAAGATCATGATGAAACACCAGCAGCAGCCTCTAAAGCTCCATTTGGTGTTTTAGGTCATGTCTGCTATTCAAGGTCACCATCTTCTGTAATTGATCAGCTAAGAAGCATTTTCTCCCTCTCCCCTGTGAAGTTTTAAAGATGGGGCAGGGCATGAGACAGGGAGGGAAGCTAAAATCAATTAAAAATTCTCCGCTATAGAACCAAATTTCATTATTTCCTCTTTCATTCACAGCATCTTATCATTATAGCCAGACTGCTGCTTCACTCCGTTAATATCAAACTGATCTCATTTCCCCTCTGGCCCCATTGGTTGCTGGTCCACCTCCGGATCCACAAGGGATGATGCAAATGCTGACTGGACGATCTGAAACCCAAATGACTCCAGGAGAGACATGTTCTGTTGGGGTGAAAAGGGGGATCCTAGAGCAGGACCGAGGTCCCCCAACGGGCCACCAAGGGCCCTGACATGGACTTTCTGTATGTGTTTGTTCAGATAAGACTTTGATCTGAAAAAGCTGCCACACTCAGGGCAAGGGTACTTCTTCTCTCCTTCCGTCTCCATTTTGTTTTTGCTGACTGCCATGTCACACGAGAAGGACCCATTGGTGCTCTGTTTCTCAGGAGTCTTGAGGTCACTGGTGTCAGAGAGGTCTCCGTATGAATCAGAACTCTCAATCGGGTCCGAATGTGAACATTTCTGGCCTTCTATGGGAAAAAGAAAAGAAAGAAGTTTTCAGAACCTTATCTCACAAAAAAAGTATTTAACATTATTAAAGTAGATTATATTGGTTACCACCTGATTTCATTAATACCTGTCATGACAGAATGACACACACTTAACATTGCAATCCCTCAAAGTCCTTGACCATAGGTCCTCTTTACAAACCACCAGAGAAATTTGTCATGATACTGAGTGCAACCGTAACGGGTCTCTGGTTTATGTAACGCTTTTTTGAATCCCAAAGATGTCTTGTAACGTTTATACTTCAGGCACTACAAAAGGATGGACCTACTGATTTGTTTGTAACTGTACAATTCACTTCAACGCTTCTGAAATATTGTTGATACTTCAGGGAGATCCTAGAAACCTAATAAAGTACAACAGGCTACAGCAAGAAGTGAAGAAACCTGGAAATACTCAGCAAAACTGCAGCGAGCTACTGCAAATTTAAGAAGTGCAATTCCACTTAGTCTTGAGGAACTGTTTTTTTACAAGTTAAGTGCAACACTGGTAGAATTTAATCTAAAATGGTCCCATCTTTAAATACTGTAGTGTGAAACAGGAGAGAGGTTAGGGACACTATTTTAAGTCATTTGGATACATATCCTGGCAGAGCCATTGGTATGTTTGGAGTGTTCCCCATTCTCCTCTGGCATTACGCCAAGAAAGTTTGTCCACACTTTTTGCTCAGCGCATATGAATGAGCGTGGGAAACCCAGCCCTACTCCCTAAACAAGTCTCTGAATACAAATCAGCTGTATCTACTATTAACTCTAAAAGACCGAAGAACCACTTGGCACAACCCAAAAGACAGATTTGCTCTGGACTCAGCATTACAAACCAAACAGGATATGCATGAAATCAATACACCACTGAACTGGAGTAAATCTCTTGTTAAGCCAGCACACCACCCAAAACCAAAGGGCTTCTGTAGTAACGCTATCAGGACTTCAACGGACAAAAAATTACACAACTGTAGCTTTCCACTGGCACAGACTTTGTTTAACCCAGCCTGCTGTGTTAAAGAAAAAACATTGACTTTTTGGGACAACCATGGTTTTGAAGAATTTTCTGATGTTGCAGTTTCACCAGGAATCCTGGCAGCTCAAACCGAAAAGCAAGCTATGCCACATAGATTAACATACAGCTTTACACATTCCCAAGTTAAATACTCTTTAGCCACTCTTACAATAATCTTTTTTTTTTTTTATTTTTCTCCCAGAAGTTAAATGCAGGTTAAAAAAACAAAAAAAGGAACAGTACTATTATCATCCTCTACCTCTCCTCCCCAGTGACAACACAAAAAGTGAAGCTTAACTAGAGATAGTTGCATGGCTTCTCATTGACCAAAGGATGACTGCTGCTTTCACTGCTCAAGAATCTTTCCGAGCTGCCTTCTGTGGCTCCTACTTAGTTCACCCCAAATCAGAAACACAGGTCTGACTGATGCGAGATTGAAGTACAGTGGGACTAAAGAACTGCCAAGGATCTGCACCCCTCGGGCAAAATTCAAATACCGACTGCTCCTAGGAAGATGGTCCAGATGAACTAACGTGGGTTTTTCAATCTCTAAAATCAAAGAAGCTGCCAAAAATCCATGTACCCATTAAGCGTCCATCTCCTTCTCCCAGACTTGTTAAATGGGCTATCCAAGGACAGGTATTACATACTATGTGATGCTGTGCAATTTCTATCTCCCTAAGCTTCTCTCCAGTATTTTCCCTGTCCTTTCTTCTTCCCTCCCCTTTCTCACACCCAGCCCAACATCCCACAACACAAAGTTCTGCACAGAGCAGCAAGGTGCAGAGCAGCGAGTCTCTTGCCTTTGATGCCATAGGTCCTGACGCAGTGGAACGCTGCTCCCCCATTCGGGATGGACTCCTGGTGCCTGGAGACCTGGGGAAGGGGAACACCGTGGTGGGTTTTAACATGGACCTTTAAGTAGGAGGCAGAGGAGAAACCTAAACAAGATAAAAGGAGATGAGATCCTGCCACCAGCAAAGACACACATCTGCCTTCCCTGTTCTTTTAATCTTTCTCTTGCCCCCTCTCCCTATTACAAGGTTAGATTAGCTCCATTTCTGGCGTAAAGATTCTACATTGCCTACAACATGCTCCTGTAGGATTCCTAGACATCATCAGGCAACGAATGCAGTGCATACCTTTCATTAGACTTCATTTGCTTTTTGGAAGTCAGGATAAAAGAACAGCCTCCTCGAGAAACAAATCCTCTGTAAGCAAACCTAGCAGATCACACGGACGTTTCCAGCCAAAAGGGCAGAGGAGACACGATACAGAAAGGCACCCGATGTCTCTTCACCGGTTTTGTGCTGTTTTATTTATTTCAGTTAAAAATGCTTTCATCATCTGATAACACTTTGGAAGATAGTTCAAATTAGTTTATTTTATGCTGTTAAGATTTGAGGGAAAGCCATTTCCTAACACCCCTCTTTGGTACTTGGTGTGCTTTCCCCTTAGGTTTCTAGCATTTACAGTGACTCCTAGAAGGCAGAAAGTTAAAACTACTGATAATTCTTTGATAAGTTTTGAAAAACATTTCCTCCATTCTGCTCATCTCAAGTTGTAAAAAACATACTAAAACTCACATTTTGTCTGCAGTTAACAAAAAACCCCCCATTAAAATGAAATTTCAATATTGCCATTGGCTCTGACCTCTAAGCCCAAACCACTGAAATTAAAAACATATTTCAAACTGATTTCTGAAAAAAACCAGTTTTTTTACATTTGTTTTTTAAATATAAATTTACATCTGCTTTTTAAAGTTATTTTTGAAGTCCTGCAAATATGGCCTTTTCCTTTAATGCAATAATGTTTTTTAATTCAATTTTAATAAGATCTGCAGTTAATACTAGGATATTTGGACCATATAGGAGGCATAAGGAGGACAAAGTTTTAAAGACTTCCTACACAGGTATGCCTACCAATAACCATCTTCATTTTCCATTATTTTTACACAGGATATTATGACACTTTCATGTTAAAAACATTTTCCTTCAACAACTGATAGCATAAGTTTCACCATCCCAAACAGAGTTCCAGGTTCCCTTTCTGAACAGGGAAAACCCAAGACCTAGATTTTTGAAACCCATACAGCATTTACAGCACAAGCCCTTGCAAGACATCTCTCACACCAGTGCTTCACTTTAAATATGAATGGATTACTACTGTGAAAAGCTTTCCTTTTTTTTTTTTTTTTGTAGTGATATAACTGCATTTACCTTTGGTGATATATAATAATATAATATTAGGAAGGATGCAAACCCACTCTTCCTAGGGTGGATTTTCTGACAGCAGCTGTTAGCATCAGGTACTGAATTTGCTAATGAATGTGGCTTTACACAAGAATTCCCCGTGCCTACCCAAAGAACAGCCCTCTACCCAGACTTTTCTTAGAAGCCAGGATCAAAGAGTATTCAGGGGTTATGAAGAATTATATATCCAGGACCTGCAGAGCAAGACAGAACCTGCTGAAGGGGGAAAAGGGCAGGTTGCTGAGAATGAACAAGAGGTAGTTACTGCAGACCCCTGAGCTGAAGATAAAAGTACAGAAAAGTGAACACATCGCAACTGAAGAAATCAAGAACATATGACTCTTAAAATACAATGGAGCAGAATCACCTAGGCTAAGCCATCCAGGGAATTAATGTTAGGATATTTTCTGAAATAATGCCAGACCTACCCTCAGACAAAATGCTGTACTAAAAAAATCTCACTAGGCCACAAGAGAATAGATTTTTCCAAATACCACAAATTCACTGTAGACGTGGAAAGAACCAGTGTTTGCCTGGTAGAGAGAAGGATACAATGTACAGATACAACAGTGACACTTCCAGCTACAAGGAACTTCCCTTGTTTCATACCTGGCTAATAACCACATGCATGCTGAGGTGAGCCTCCTTATGCAGCAAGGCATAAAAATCTCCCTGCCAACCATTAAAAAAAAGTCTACATACAGGTATTCAGTGTTATTCTACACTACAGTTGACACAGGCAAATCTGAAGTTGTAATCTCTGCTACACAATACTTTTTCTGAACTCTGCAATTCTATTTGCAGAGGACATTGTTTTATATAATGGAAACTGCCTGCAAAGTGTGTTAGCTCCCCTTTCTGCACTTGGCAGATGAACATGTGAGTCATCAACTTCCATCAAAGCAGCCAGCATGCCAACTGCTTCACAGGAAACTATGTGAGATTTCTGTGTTTGTTTTATCCTGATTTTTTTTCTGAAGCACTTAGCACTGGCCTTTTTTTTTTTTTTCCCCACCAGACCTTAATTATGAGTGGCCATCCTAGGAAGATGGGGGATTCACAGAGAATAATCCTTTACTTTTAAGAATCTCTTTAAAATCAAAGTCAGGCTAATGCAGAGGATAAAGTGGCAGTATTTTTCAAAGAAGGAATGTATTTACTGCTTTACCCATACATAGCTCAGCTTTGCAGAGCAGATTATTTCTTCATTCCACAGGAACCAACATTAAAAGCATGCACAGAGAGGAAATGATCTGCTTTATATAAATGGAACCTATCTCTTGATCTCTTAGATAACATCTATAAGAACACAGACTATAGAAATAATTGCAGGATGCTCCTTTTTCAAAAATTCTAATTTGGATTTAGCTGGAACATCCGGAGAATGTGTCTTGCTTTAACCAACAACATCCACCACCGAATATACAAGAATTCATCTCACTGCAAAAAACAAACATCCATCTAACTTGTGACTGGAATATTTACCCTTCTCCTAACTCATGGGATTTCTGTGAAACAAACAAGGCGTGTTTGTCTGAAACAGAAGATGAAACTTCTGAGTTGCACATGTTATTACAAAGTACCAAAGCCATTAATGTCTTAAATTCTTTGAAAAATCCCACACAAGCAAATAAAGTTCCTAAAGATAGTAACAGAATATTATAGAACAACAAAGCAGGAGCAGGTCTTTTTTTTAATTTAAACTGATTAAAGAGAATTGATCTTAAAAAGTGAGGATTGGTTTTCATAAGCATATTTTAGATTTTTCCTTTAACAAAACAAAGAAAAAAAAAACCACCACCAAAAAACCCCAAAACAAGCAAAAAACCCCAACAAAACAAAAAAAAGAAACCATAAACATTGCACAGCTTCCCTCACTTAACAAGATTTAATTGCTTCCATAATTATTCCACCTATAAAGATCCTAAGTAAGAAGAAAACCTGGAAAAAACATCAAATCACAGATAATAATTTTTGGACATTATACAGCCATTTTATAAAATAAATAAATAAAATCAGCAAATGGGCACACGCATGACGAGACAAAACAGCAGCTACTGCCTTCAGTCATCTCCTACATTCACTAAACCTTGGAAAGAACATGAGACACTTGATTAGGTTCCACAGAAAAGCTTTCAGTCTGATGGGATAAATTGAGGGACTCTAAGCTCTGACTTTAACACTAAGATATGTTCAGTTGTGTCAGCCACCTTTTCATCCAGGTTTTCTTTCTCTTTGGTGGGCCAACATCCAAAATTCTCTCTACAAGCAGCTTGAGCATTCCTGCTCAACAATTACTATATCCACAAGTAACCAAGTTTCAATGTAAAAAGCACACCAGCTTGTTAACAGAGGGAAGAATAAACCAAAATCCCAGTCCACCAGCACCACAGCCGTGGCACAATCCCAGTCAGGTGCCTTCTGACTGCACCAATGCCTATCGAGTACATGTTTCTAATCCAGAAATTTTCTACCATACTTCACCTTTCCAGGCTCTACAATTTGAAAGGTATCTATTTAAAACAATGAGCATCAGAATTTGATTCTAGAACATTTTGCATTAAAAATTCTTCTGTCATGGTTAATAAATCTCTAATCAAAATTCATGGCATATAACGTGTTCCTAACACCACTGCTTGACAAAAGCAGTCTGTATCGGCCCTTTCCTAGGAGTTTTAACACTGGGTAGATATTTAACAATAATTCACCAGATTAATTATGTTTTCTAAGTGATGAGGTAAACTGAAATTCACGGCAGACTAAATTCTGACAACACATGAAAGGCACAAACTGTAAGAAAGTAGTTGCTTGAAGTCTGCTGTACAACAGGTTCCCTACCCTTCTGCAGAGAAGCGTGTATTTTATTTACATATCCACTGTACGGTTAAACCTGTAAAATGTGAATAAACCATTTAGTCATTTCATTGTCTGAATGCCAGATCTGTCTTTGTCATGCTGGCTGAATTTGGAAAGAGCTGCAGTGACATCCAGTGGTAGTTAAGTGGAAACGCAAACTTACAAATCTTGGGAACGAGACAATTCCTCCCAAGCCAGATGAGTTTGGCACCGTGTTCAGCTGAAGGAGAGCAGGACAGCACCTGGATCATCTTGGATAGTGTCTTCCACATTGATACCACAAACAAAATTGGGATAAGCTAAAGCAGTTTTTCAGAAGACAGCCTTTCAGCTGAAAAGGGGGCCAAGCTTCATTTCATATTATCTACCTGGAGCTTCAGAATCTGATTTTCAACCCAGATGCCTTTTCCAGTCAAACTGTTACCATCATTGTCAGGATCCAACAGACTGTTCAACTACTGGAAATACATCCTCTGCAATTTAGTGTCTCTCATTACTCATCAACTCCTAGTCAACCAAAAGCTCCCTGTACAGTCCTCATATTAAACACAGAACAGCTTTATTCCCTCAGAAGATTTCACCTCTCTTAAATTAGAAAAGGGAGTGCACATCATAGAAAAATGACTCCTCAGAAAAAACAAGATCCCAAAACACAGTAGCAATCTCTTCCTACACTTACTAGGTAGGTATGATTGTGTAAGCCAACAATATATTTTTAGGTTCTGTATTAATCATTAAAAAAAAAAAAAAAAAGACACCAATAAGTCAAAATTTCTTTTCCAGCTTGCCTTACATCCCACAAAGCCTAAATTTACAACTCCCTCCAGTTTAAGAGTACCACAAACAGCTGGAAAAGCTTCAAAATCTCTTAGTCATACACTTTAGCTTTCAGTAGTTTTGCAAGGGTCAGAGTTAGGTACGACGATCTTTCATCGTGTCCCTTCCAACTTGAGATATTCTATGATGCTATGAAAAGCTGTATTTGTACAAATAAAGGCAAAGCACATTTCCAGTACACTCTTTACAAACTCTGCTTTAGAAATGTATGTTAATACAAAGCAATTTCTTATGTTAAGTTGGGAGAAGCAGTTTGACTGTACTGCTGCACCAGGAGGTTAAGCCAAACTGATAACATAATGTAGGGGGTTCTTTATGTACAGTGTCCAATTTTCAACTTTAAATATTTCAAAGATTCTACTTCCATAATGATCGCAAGGACTCAAGTCTAACCAAGTATAGGAAAAAAAGGTGTATGGTGAATAGTGGGAAGGCCATCATGGTTATTTTACAGGGATCTGGCTAATTAAATCCAGCAAATTAATTTTTTTAAATCGTCTCGAAACAATTTGTTTCAGATTTAAGCTGAGCTTCTTCAGAAATTATCAGCCAAGTAAAAAGACCAGACCTCCATCAGTTTCAAGGTTGACTATTCAGCAAAAAACCCAAAGAATATATACACGTACACGGTACAACCTCCTCCTGCTGCAGAGTCACATTGCCTTACAGCTTCTCTCAACTGTTGTCCCATCCCACTGAAATTAAAAAAAAAGAAGTTTCTTCATTACCTCGGTTACAGATAGTGCAGAAATTGCTTGGTCCTTCACTATGCTTCTTCAAATGATCTGCCATATATGCTGCTCGCAAGTACTTCCCACACACCTGGCATGGAACTTTGTCTTCATGACATGCTAGGTGTGAGCGCAGTCGGTCACGAGTGGCAAAGGAAGCATTACAAGTCTGCAGGTATAATGAGAACCACGTGACTCATCAGCTCTGCTAAAAGCACTGATATTCTCAATTATATTTAGTATTCTTTAGAGCAAATACCTCAGATCCTGTGCAAACACACAAAAGACATGATGCACAAGCCATTTTACCACACATTAAAATTTCAGATCACCAGCACACTGCACAAGTTATGATGTCACTACTTGGAAGAATTAAGAAAGCAAGAACACACTACAGACAGTAAAACTTAAATCGAGATAGAGTTGTAAGGCCTTAACCTCTCTGAGAATGAAGATACTAAAACTTTAAGTAATATTTAACAAAAGAAATAGCACAAACCACTTCATTCCATTTACAGTTAAGTTCTGCCATTTCACTGAGCCATTACAATCACTTTAGACCACTCAAAATGTCCTCTCTGTCATCTTTCTCAACTTTATTGTCTGATCTGATCAATCTAACGTAAGCACACAGAATCCCTTTGGAGTATGAAGACATGAAAAAAAAAAAAGCATCAGAGAATTGGCTGGGAGGAAAATATGATGAAAGACACTAAAAGATGCATCCTGGTATCCACAGCAGCAGTGCAGACTAATTGTAGAAGTGAAGCCTCAAGAACTGAGCAGGTATCAAAATAATTGCTCGACACTGTAATCTTTTTATAACTTACCCCTGATCAAGGTATCATATTCCACTTACTACCATGAAAAAAGCTTGATTTGGCATAAGATAATATTGATTCTACTTGCCCACTTCCCAGACATAATCCATATGTTGAGTGAAGGCTCCCTCCCATTATTATAGTCACAGCAATTGGCAGGCATGCAGACTATGTACACAGCCTATTACAAGAGCCTGCCAGTTCTGAACGGATTGCTCTGTCTCTAACGTGCGAGGGAAGATAAATCACAGCAGTACACTGTACAAGTTATTAAAGATATAGTCTGAAATCACTGCTCACAAGTGTGAGAGGAAAAACAAAAGCAAACGTACATTAGAATGACCAGACCACGGGGGCAACAGTGACATTCAAGAGTGTACAGTGTTTTGTTTATACCACCTTTATATAGAACTATGCAGTTTTAAGATGTATATAACCAGAACTCCCTAAGAAATAATATGAGGCTATTAAGTGACTTGGGAACTGGATATATTTTGTCTTTTTAAGCATCAGTGTACAATTAAACAACTGTTTCAATAAAGACAGACTTGTTAAAATAACAGTCCTCGTAAAGTTCCAAACTTGTAACTTCAAATAAGCAAAACTGACAATACAGAAGAAGATACCACATATAATTTTATGTAATTTAGTGAGCTGAGAGCTTAATCAAAAAAACACTGAAGACAGCTGAAAAGTATTTATCAATTTCAACAGGCTTTACACTCATTTGTTCCCATGAGATGCTTAAGTAAGGTAAACTCCCACAGAGCTGAGGCTGCTCTGCAGGATGCACAAGACTTAGCACCTGAGAGGATCAGGACTTAATGAACTTAAAAAGGCAACAGCAAAATTATCTGGAAATTGTGATAGACACAGTTTAACTACGCTCACCAGACAAAGATTCATAAACTACTAGTAGTGAAGATTATGAAACAAATCCTTGAACATGAAAGATTTCATTTGAAATCTCAGTACACAGCGCTGAGCAAAACAGGTGCAGCTTTCACTCACTAAAATGTTCTTAGGGGTAAACACTCATTTAAGGCGGGATTCCAGCACTGACATGAATCAGTTGGATTTTAACTAAAGATATATAACTAGACAATCAAGGATGACAGCCAAGAGATCCATCATTAATAAGTCTAAACATACTGAGCCACAGTAAGCATCCACACAAAAGCATTGGGAGTGCATTAGTTGGTGAAGCAGACCAGAGACGAATCACATAAATGCAGGGACACCAGAAGGCAAACCTTATCTGTCCCATGTTGAATTTATCGAGTTGAAAGCTTAGGGAAAGGCAATACAATCATTTCTGTGTTTGATCTCTCACTCTTACTGCTGACTTGTGCAAAGTTCACCTTTGGATAAGCTACACGGTAAATATATCTGTGAAGAAGTTTAAAAAAAACAAACAAAAAAAGTCCAGTGGAGAAAGCAAGAACCAGTTTAGCTGAATCAAAACAATGGGAGACAGGACTAGGTTTAAAGAAAACCCCGAAGTTAATATTCAAATAGTTAATATTTATAAAAGGTATAGAGAAAAAAAAAGTTTTATTTTACAAAGGATGTGAAATGCTAAATGAGTGCTAAGTATTTATCATTAATTGTTAATTATAGAAGAAAACTCTCCAGTGCTTTCCTATAAAACATTGCACAGGTATATAAATAGATTAAAAAAAAGAATATAAAGTTTAAAAAACATTGTTTAAGAAATACCTCTTGAAGTTTCAACTTTTCTATGGATGTGGATGTCTCTGAGCTTATTCCATGGTGGCTGCCATTTTCCTGCTAATAGGCAGGAAGTAAGAAAAATTAGGACAGGAAGAAACTCATTCTGCATTGAAATCAATGGGAAAAGCACTGGACTTGGGATGCCAATTTTAGGTTTACTTAAATAAATAGATCTTTTTCTTTGTCAAATATTGTGCTTTAATTTCACTTGCATTTTCCTCTTTTTTATTTAAATTGTCAGAAGAACAACTTGTCTCTTGTCTCTGAGAAGGAGCAAACTTCTGTTTTCTCCCCTTGTTCTTTCACGTCCATAGATTTTCAGATCACCATCTCCTCCCAAACTGCAGCCTAACTTCCACACCATTCACACTCCAACCACGACAGCCCAGCTTCACCCCTTCCCGTGACGCGTCAGCAAACTGAGCTACCCCATTCTGGAGAGAAGACTGACTTACCCCTTCCCCCACAGCCAGACCTTAACTGACAGATCAATCAATCAATCACCAGTGCAACAAGCCAGGGGAAAAGATCCAGAGTGCCATTTGGTGCCTTGTCTGGATACCAAAGCAACTTCTTGGATCCGATTTCTCAGCTGCCTTGGCTCTGTGGAGGCCTTCCCTACTCCGACTCGATTTTAGCAGGAATGAGAAAGCTGGACTCGGGTCTTTGTCTGGCATCAGGTGCTACAGGTGCTGGAACTTAGGGTAGTTTTTCAAAGATCTGTGAAGCACAGTTGCTATTGTAGGGGGATGAATGGAGGATTACATGCTGAGCACTGAAAACTATAGCTGTTGCAGTGGTGTTCAGATTACAATTGTCCTGCTTTTCACAGTTTGATTTCATTTATTCCGAAGTTGAGTTGGCACCTTCACACTCTTGTTTTGGGAGTCCAAAACGTACCATGATGCCACATCAACAAAACATTGGATATCCACTAGTTTGCAAAGACAGGCGAGGGCTCAGGTAAATAGCCAGTGGATTTTCTTTAAATAGTAACAGAGCACAACTTCCAAGAATGCCATTGCAGTAGAGGATTCTGGAAAGCTTTTCTGTTTACTGACAGAGTACTTCTCTTTTGCAGTAAACATAAACAAAGCATGACAATGAAAGGAATTTTGAACAGGAACTCAACAGACTCAAAATGCTTACTGCTGTTCAGGGTACTCTCATGGGGAGCTAATTTGCCAAATAAAATCAATGGGAAAAGAGAATGGAGAATGGGGAAACAACGTGCCAATATCACGCTTCTTTCCTTCTTAGTGACCAGATTCTGTCCTTAGAAACAAGTCTCAGAACAGAAGTATTCCTGGTTATGAGATAATCACAAGAACTTTATCAATGTATACATCAGCTTTCACATTTGAACGAAATTTTCAGCATGATAGCATCCCTTCCGTGGTTTGTATCACGGATATCAGATCTGTGCATATTTAAGACCCTCTAAATCTGACAGGATATTACGAAGTATTTTTTGCAAAGACACACAACAGCTCTTATAACAAATTTTCTACACGTTAAGATTCATGAAACATTAACCTTGCAGGGTTAAGCAGTCAAAAATCAAGAACAGACCAAGCCTGAATGACAACCTCACCTCTGTTCTGATGCCTGTAACCTATAGCCTACAGCTTTTAACTGAAATGAACAGTGCATACAGTGTTAGGGCACTTTGGACAACACACAATCAGAGAGGCTGCTCTTAGAAACTGCTATCACAAAATACATGTGTGCAGAGACACAGAGTTGAGCTTGGCTTTACAATCTCAGCTTCCGTTTTTCTTTACTTTCTAGCTTTTAGTGTATTGTCTGATTCACACAGATTTTATATGTAATATTCTATAAAAATACAAAAAAATAAACTATAAAAATTTATCAGGCATCAGCTGGCAAAGGACAATTCATGTCTATCAATGTCATTCATAAACTGTGTTCGTTCACCAACCTTGATACCAACCTGCGAAAGACTGATGAGTTTCTGTTTATCTTGAGACCTAAACATTCCTTTTCTTACTTGCACACAAATACATGCTTATAGGAAAAAAACAAACCAACAATTGTAGTAATTTCCACTTCATCCACCCAGACTTCTTGCTATCCTCAAATTGTGAAGTCTTTCTATGAGTGGAATTTTCCAGTTTGCATAGATCTATAACCCCTAAATCATCTCAAGTAGCTTAAGCAACTCTAAGGCTTTCTACAGGATATGCAGTTAAATCAATGTGAAGGCTCTACGGCCTCGTTTTCAAAGGTGCAGGGCCTCCACGGATCATATGGAGGTCAACAGAAACCTTTAGATGGCTCTATAGGTCTGGAAAAGTGTTCACTGGATTATTAAAGTTGCAAAATGTTTCAAAACTCTTGCAGTTTGGAGGAAACATAGAAGAGGCATCAAGAGATGTAAAAAAAATAAAATAAATGGAGGTGAGGAGGAAGCAGCCATGTAGGTTCATAAAATGTGGTTCAAAATGTTAGCAGAAAAAAATCCTCTAACGTTCACTGTCTTCAAAGAAAGCAAAAATTATCTTGCTCCAACTTTCTTTAAATAAATAATTACATAAATCTTTTTTCCAGAGACCAAGCGTGGAGACCGTGAGCCCGGCAAATGTTTTAGAAGCTTGCCCAACAACGTGTGAAGGCAGTGGGTGATAGTGGAAGCTAATTCTCAACTTTGGTTTTAATTAATACTTCCAGGCACCTTTTAAATCTCTCTACAAATGAATTACAGTGTGTCTTTCTTGATCTGATCTTTCAAATGCTAACAAATAGTTTTTTACAGTTAATACATTATCTACAACATTATGACATTGCATTACAAAGGATACTGTGATGCTGTTATTTATATCCTCCCTGGGATTAAAAAAAAAAAAGCTTCCAATTTTGCTCAGTGCAATGTTCTGAAGGCTATAATAATAATAATAACAACAACAAAATAAAACAGACTATCTTGGCAAGTGATTAAAATGTACCAATTTTCTTTTAAATTATCCTAAAAAAATAAAGTCAAGCCTCCTGTTGGCAATAACTGCAATTAAAAAAAAAAAAAAAAGAGCGGGGGGTGGCAGGAAGGCAGGGGCAGAAGGAATCATTGGTGACAGTGACTCTAAGCCCAGGGACAATGGGGCTGGTAGGAAACCCAGAGTGAGATGGGGATAGAGCAGTAGGGTAGAAGATAGAGTAGTAGGTGGAAGGGGAGGGAGGCAGGAGGACCAAAGCTGTAGATAACACCCGGGGCTGGGGGACAGGAATGATGTAAAGCAGCTGTCAATGTTGAACACTGTTATTTACAAACATTTATCCCAATTCACACATATGTGGTATTTTTACTGATACTTCGTAATTGTCTGCACACAGAAATGCAATGCCAAAGATTACCCATACAAGAGTCTAAACCCCTCCAGCTCCTACCTGACACTTGTGAGGTCTCTCTGAGGTATGCACCTGTTTGATGTGTCCATTCAAGTGGTCTGGCCTTCAAAGAAAATACACATAAGCACATTTTAAACAAATATTAAAAATAAACTTCCAATGTTAACAAAAAAAGTAAAAAATAAAAATCCCAGTGGTGGATCTATTACACATGTAGTGATATTTAACTTTCCAAGAACCAGATCACCAACAACTGGGACTCTACCTTGGTAAGTATCCTCTCCAACTTGCTAAAAAGGCAGCATTTTCTCAGGAAGAAACGATGACTGAATGATCAGAGAAAACAGGAAACACAAGCTACAGTTTTCAAGCCTTCATGTCCCCTTCCAAAATTCTACTTAGATCTTGACAGTCAGGGCACTTTGATTTACAGTTGCTGGATATTTGAAAATTAGACCCTCTTCGTTTGTGTCCCAAACACAGATGTAAGAAGACAACTTCAAGAACCTCTGTGCAAAAAGACTTGACTCTAAACTCTGTTGCTGTGACACATTTTCCACCAGCAAGATGAAAAAATACTGTCCTAACTCACAACTTGGTGGGGAGACTGCATCAATACAAATAAAGTGCTCTGAAGGTCCCAACTAGAAGGTGCAATGGAAGAGCAAATTATTACTGAAAAAAAGTTAGACCATTCCTCACAATCAGTAAAGCCTACTTTGAAGAAGAGAGGACTGAATAGCTGCAGATTTTCCTGGTGGGAGTTTCTCCTAGCGAGAAGAAAGCTTTTCATTGTATGAGACCAAAACTGCTTGGAAACAACTTCCCCACCCTCTCCTCCCCCAACTTTCCAGCTGCGCCAATGAGAGGGCTCGGGCTGGAATTCACACACTGCAGACAGAAAATAGACTGAACTTTGCAGCCAGGCTGTTAAACCTGATGCTCCAGCAAGTGGGCTGGAGCGGTGTAACCGGAAAGACTGGTTGGGGGGTCCGTCTAGGTACCTCAATCCTAGCAACCTCACGTGCTGTGCTACTGAATGAAGGAAAGGATACTAAAATTAGACACCGTGCTTCCAACTTCCTTTGGCTGCTCCTAGGTCTGAGTACTGAAACTCAAAGAAAGAGTCTCTACTTTTCATTCATGCAACAGCAGAAATCTTTTCAGTGTGAGTACAAATAATAAAAGTTGACAGATGATCCCAGGTAGCACTAGAGTAATAAAAATACTTTCACTTCTAGCTACAAAGGAAACCTTAATTTTATGACTTCCCATCACTAAATCTGCAGTCCTTACGAAGATGCATCCCTAAGTATTGCCGGGTTTCGGTTTTGTTTGGGGTTTTTTGTTTGTTTGTTTGTTTGCTTTTTAAGTCTACATTTCCTTAATTTATGCCGGTAACGAAAAGTCCCTCTACCAAAAAAGAGAGCTAGCAGTGGCACAATTCCTACATTTACATATCTGGGATAACTGTAGCCGTGGTAGCCGTTGGATTTGTTTCCGGATCTCGATTCCTTCCCTCCTGGGAGCAAATCAACGGCGGCAGCAAACCGAGCGACCGCTGCTACAGAAGCAACACAGAGTGTACGCGTCCCCCTCCCCCCGCTGCTTCCAGCCCCAAAGCGAGCATCCAACTTCCAAAAGTTTCAAATCATTAACTCAGGACTACAAGATACCACTAACACGACTACGTGTATCAAACTACTTATTAAATTAACTCCCACAAACAGCGACAACAAAAAAAAAAAAATCAGCAACATTAAATGCACAGATCTTACGTATGTTGCAGGGCAGAAACAGGATCCCCTTCAGAAGGATGTAAACCCAAAGGACACAAAGATCATGTATTAAAAGATACTTGATGCTGCAGCCTTTGAAATCTCACCTCTTCCTTCACATTTGGGTGATAAAAAACATTACGAACTAAGAGAAATGAAGGGAAGTTAAGAAAAAGAAAATTTAAAATGGATACGAGAAAAATAATAATCTTGAGATGTATTAATATTTTGCACTTCAACAGCACCTTCAAACTACCTACAAATCAGTAGTCTCAAGACACTTCTGTGAGGTAGGTAATTATTTCAATACCCATCTCACAGAAGAGTCGTTCGAGGGAGAGACGAACTGATTTGCCCAAGGACGCACATACACCAAGCCTGGGACAAAGCTGGGAATGTTACCCAGAAACCAGCTGACTCCCGGTTCTACGTCTTAATTACTTTTCAGCCCTTTCAAGAGACTGTAGCATAGCGTCCCAGCAGAACCGATGGAAGTCTCGTTTCATTTCTGAAGACGTTTTAAAGCGGCACAGTCTAACTACCCTAAGTACAAATTGCTCTGGTCTCCCAAGGGACGGGAAAGACAACTTCCTAGGTCTCCATTTGGGTCTACGGTCCTCCTAAGTACTCTCTTACCTGGAAAAGCCTTTTCCACAGCTCTGGCAGATGTAGGGCTTTCCCACAGAGCCATCGTGAGATCGAACGTGATAGGACATCCTGTCTTTCCTCTTGAACCGCAAGCCACACACCGGACAAGAGTAAGGCTTCTCCCCGGAGTGCGACAGCTTGTGCCGATTCAGGTGGTACACGTCCCGAAAAATCTTGCCGCAGATCTCACAGGCCACCTGTTTCCTCGTCCTGCTTCTTTTTCGAGGCGCATCGGGGTCATCCTGCCCAGGGACACCATTTTCACCCAGTCTCGGGGGTGGGATGTCTATGTAGCCCAGCTGCAAGCTCGTCACCCCGTGTTGAGCCTCGTGCTGCCGAAGACGGTTAGCATCCGTAAATACTTTCCCGCAGAGGCCGCAAGGCAGGATACCGGCCTCTCGCAGGCCCCCGGGGGTACCAAACATCATGGAGTCCAAGAGATTGGCTTTACGGGGACGCCCTCTGCCCCTCTTGGTGCTTAAAGCGGGGGCAGTAGCAGCAACATTCTGAAAGGGAGAGGCCAGCAGCGGCGGGGACAGAGGTCCCGCCACCATGGGCAGGCGGTCCACGCCCTGCAGAACGGGCAGGGAGGACTGCGCGGCCGTGAGCGCGGCCCGCGCGGCCTCGTCTTCGGGCATGCCGGCAATGCCGTTGCCGTTGGACGCCAAAGCGGCGCCGTTGGTCATGTCAAGCGGGAAGCCGAGGTCCGCGGCCCCCGGCCGGAAGAGCATGATGTCAGGGCGCGCGGGGGGCACGAGGATCTGCACGTTGGACTGCTTGATGACCTCCTGGCAGATGTCGATCACGGAGCGCATCAGCAGGAACTTGGCGGCCGTCATGAGCTCCGGGAAGCTCTCCAGCCGCACCACGATGCGCGACGTGTAGGCGAAGTCCAGGATGTCTCCGAACACCTTGGAGCTGATGGTGTGCATCTCCAGCTCCCGCCCGCCCCCGGGGGCTCCGCCGGCCGCCGCCGCGCCGGCCGCCGCCGCCTC
>WTSP01000807.1:76687-93122 GCA_025331215.1 Actenoides lindsayi | reverse complement strand
GGGAGCCGCCCGCCCGCCCGGCCTCGCCGACACAGACAATGGAAGGCGGCGGCCGCAGCCGCCTCCCGCCGCCCGCGGCCGCGCCGAGCCGCCCCTGAGGCGCGGGGCGGGGAGGTGGTCGGACGGGGCTGGTATCCCGCTATGGCGGCACCGCGGGGTCCCGGCGTGGGCTGAAGGCGGCGGCGGGACCCAGCGCCCCCGCTCCCCACCGAGGCAACCTCAGTCGACGCGCCTGGCGGCGAAGTCTCGGGGCTGCCGTCCCCGCTCCAGGCGCCCCGAGAACGGAGGGGTGACGCTGCCCGGGCGTCCCGGGGCGGGTACCGGCGCATCCGGTACCTGCGGGTGCTAGAGGGTGTCGGGCGCGGCGATGGGCCCGTGGGCGCGCCCGGGGTAACCGGGTCCGCCGCCCCGCCGCTCCCAACCCCTCGCTTGACTTGCCGCCCGGGACACCGGTGCCTTTGTTGGCCGTCCGCCGCCGCGGTTTCTGCCGCGGGCTTGTCTGCCGGCTCTAGCACACGGCGTGCTGCCAGCCGCGAGAGGCCGGACCCGCCCGGGAGCTGTCCGGGGCTCTGGCGGTGCTCGCCCTAGCGTGGGCCAGGTACGGCAGCCGCTCGCCCCTGGCGGGAGAGGTGTGGCCAGGCTCCGCACATCTCCCCCATGCTGCACCGTGAGCTGCTCCGGAGCCAGGTGCTGAGCGCAGCCCCGCGGTCCTGCGGCGCTGCCCCTCGGCTCCAGCGTTCGGGTGGCTGTGTGCCCGCCATGCCCCTGGCTGCTGAACGTCGCTCGGCGTCATCTTCTGCTGCGGACGGCCGGACTCTCCCGCTCCCAAAAGATGCCCGCGGCCACTAGCCCGCGCACCGTGGTCACAGAGGAGCGGAGAGGACGCAGCTGAGTCCCGCCAGCACTGCGGTGAGACGGAGGAGCTCCAGCTGGCTGCGAGAATGCAAAAGACGACAGCCAGAACTGTGCGGGAGCCTGCTCTGTACGCCCCTGCTGCAGGGTCTGCACCAGATGCTGGCTGGAGCCTCCACTGATGCCTTTGTAGACGCCCAGGTCAGTCTTCTGGTGCCAGATGTTGTCAGTTTATTTACCTGGAAGCAGGTAAAGGTAGTACAGAGTGGCCTAGGACCTCCACCCTTCGCAGGTGGATGTGCAGATGTGGCAAAGTATTGCTTCCAGTAAGTATTACAGGATGATGTGGTGTGCTGTATTTGTTTGAGTTTAAATCTGCATGCTTCAGTGTTGTCCATCACTCTGCTGTACTTACAACATGAATGCGCGCCTTTTTAAGCACACTGTACCTCCCCCTTCTCCCTGTGCCCCCAGCTGTGGACGCGATCATGTTTTCATCTACTCGCCCTCCCTTGTTGGTCCCCAACCCTTCCAGGATGATCTTACGATGCAGGCTCAGAGTTGGAACAGCACTTTCATTGTGGCATCACGCATGCAGAAGGATGGGTTGCATCCTAACATCTACCTTAAAATCTGGTTTAGTTGGTGCAGTGTAGGTTGAGGTCGGTATCCCAAACTTTCCTTGGGGAGCTTAGGAATGCTTGAAGCACACACCTGGTCTGTTCCAGCTTATTGCAAAACTTGTTTTGCAGGGCTCTTCATCAAAAACAGTGGGACTAGACAGGGGCAATCAGAAGACCATGTAGGCCACTCCCAGTTTAGACATGGAGTAAATGTGACTGATGTCTGACTTTTTGAAAGCTTCCAGTGAAGATGATCCTGGTCTCTTGCTGACCTCTTCTAGTGTGTCACAGTTTTGTATCTCGCAGCAGTTGCTGTTTATCTAATTTTGTAGTTGATAGAGACCATTTTATATCGTTCTGCTCATCAGTGTATGGATTTCTAGATGAGTATTTTGTTTCTGAAAGTTGCAGTTTTTGAGAGATAACTTAGGTCAGAATTTTTACCGTACTTACAGTACCATAGCACAGATACTGTATAGTGCCCTTGTGAGGTGCTTTTTTTCCTGTTTATAGCTCTTTTAGTGCATAACTTTTGGAGGAGGGAATCTCCGTGAGCAGTGGGTAGCACTGTGCAGGTGAGCAGCAGCACAGCATGTCCTCCTAGGCTGTTGCTCTTTGCATACAACCAAAAGCACAACATCTCTCATTGTGTTGACACCTGTGGGAAAACACAGCCAATTGCTGACCTGAGATGCAGAGAATGACCTTAGGCAGCCAACTGTTTTTACAGAAATTACTAAAAAGCATCAGAAGTGACATCTTTAGCAATCTGTCCTACCTGTAAAATATATCAAGTCCACAGGGCATCTCTAAAACCTTCCCAGGTTTGCTGAAGTAGCTGTTCCTGGATAGCATGATAATCTCGCCATCCCTAAGCTCTAGAGAAGAGAAGACTGGGGGGGGGGGGGGGAAGGTGCTTTATCACTTTTGGTACAGAGACTGCCACTTGAGGAAGAAGTCAGCCTGAGCCACATCCCATCCCCTCTTCTCTAGTGATGGCATGTTAAAAGTAGGAGGAAGTATCATCTTTTTAGGGAGTACTGACTGCTGGGGATGATCGCAAGGAACAGAGTAGTCCCAGATGACATATTAACTGAAGTCCTACAGCATTGGAAGAACTATGGGAAAAGTGTTGCAAGTAAGAAGTCTTGCCTTGGTATCTGGATTAATGGCTTAAGAATCAGTGGCAATGCCTGCATGTGCAGATCTGGATTACTTCATTATTCTTGCCCATGCTAAATAGTGTCTATTTTTTCTGTGCAAGCACAAACCTTCTTCAGTTGTCGCTTAGGCTCAGAGTGTAAATACAGTGTTTTCATTGTCACGTGTCTCAGTAGTTTTTGGCATTTCTTAATAATCAAAAGGCCTGGAAATGACCTGCCTCATGAGCACGGATACGTCTGTGTCTTAGAATATTGAGTAAACATTTTAGACGCTTTCATTTGCTGGTAGAGACCATGACCTGTAATAGTTTACTACTAGACAGAGCTTTTTGTAAGATGCATTGAGAATGCTACTGCAGCATTATTTCAGAAATAGCGTGTTCCTGCAATGATCACACCTCAGAAGCAAGTACTAAACCAGATCACATTGATATTGCGACATGAAAGGTGTTCAGGATTTCTACTGTATAGAAAAACTGAGAAAGATTTTATAGGCAGGTGACAGATGATTTGTGAAATAGGAACAGAGCACTGGCACTCAGAGAAATGATGTGTCCTTAGGCTGTTTCTGTCCCCACCCACAGCTCGCATTGGATGAGAGAATATGGTGTGTCTGACTTGCTCTGCAAAACAGAAAAATGTCTTTGCGCTGCATGTTGGTTTTTTTCACAGTGCTCAGCTATCGCACTTGTTTTATTCTGTCTATGTGTGTTCGTAGTTGTAATGTTGTAACACAGAAACTGTCGTTAAAGAAACTGCACGTGCTGAGAAGCCAGTGCCCTCCGGGTGGCTTCTTACCTCCTGAGTATTTAAGCACAGTACTTGGGAACACGTGCAGATGCAGATCTCACACACAATCGTTAGTTCAGTGGTTAGAAGTCTGCGGAAATAAATTTGTCCTGGGCAGACAGCGCCCCAATGGAATGTACAGGAAGGAGATCATGCACTCATCTCTTAGTCCTTCCAGTTAAATAGTGTCTGTCACTTAGGTTGTGCAACATGGCAAAATAAACCAGACCTCCGGGTCGGAGTGTTAAAAAAAATATTAACAAAATGAGCAAGCACTGTAGACACTGCTCACTGCTAAGAACTGCTGATTTGTTTTTCATCAGTGCAAAGCAGTATTTCCTCTGTAATGGTTCTGGCTGCATTGATACGGGCAGTTTCTTGCTGTTTGAAGGTTGCTTGACAAAAGCATGAAAGAGGAGATGCTTTGGGATCTTTACTTGTCCAGTAAAGCAGTCTGCAGAGATTAGAAAAGCACCTCTCTATGCTAATTTCTTAAACTTGGCTTGTCCAGGCAAAGGAGGTCTTACCACTCACTCACTGCTGTGTGTTGGTATCCTCGTAGCTCCGCACCAGGATTATAGTGGTGTTTTGGGTACCACGTAGAGAAGGTGCAAGTCTAAGATTCAGTGACAGTTATCATCTGTCTGTACTACCTTTTGTCATAAAGCGTGAGCAGGAGTCAGTGGTTTGAGCTGGTGCCCGCCCATAGGGAGCACTGCTTGCAGAGCTCAAAAAGAGAAATAATGCAGTCTTTAGGAGACGTCTTCAGGTTAGGAGATGGGGAGGACCATGCAGAGGAGTGGGCAATAGCAGGGGGCAGGTGAAGCATTGCAATTATAACTAAGCTCTGCAGCACAGGCATTTGTCCCAGACTTGGTCTCTGTTTTTCTATATGACTTAGGGTGGAGTCTCCACCGTGTCTTGTCTCCTGCTGGCAGGATGATATGGCTGCATGAGGGAGTGGTAGAGTGTCTTTTGGCAGTTCTGCGGGAACTGTCCCACTTGGTGTATAATCACAAACATTTCTGTTGGCAACCCCGTTGCCTCCTTACATGGAAAAAAAACTTGCACAACATTTGCAAGTGCTGTGTTTTAGGTACAGTTTTAATACTGGGTACAGGCAGTCAGGAGCTGCCGCAAGCTGTTAGCAGGCTTCACGAGGCATGTGCTTCTGCAGGCTCGGGTGGAAGCTTGTGCAGTGGGCATAACTGTGCAAGTATAAGTGTGGCTCTGTAGCATGCTAACTGATGTAAATAACCATGCATCCTTAAAAGACTCATACCAGAATAGTTTTGCGTCTGTAGAAATGTTTTATCCATAACTTGCAGTTTCATTACTGTAATCAGTAGTACGCTCCTTCTGCGTACAAATTAAAAAGAAGCTCATTCTGCGTTGAAATGATGGTTCATGTTTTAGGGAGTATGAGATTCAAAGCAGTTTCTTAGTATGGGTCAAAATCTGACCAAACTTAATTTTCCAGTCCCTCCTTGCTGGGACAGTCAGGCTCCCCTCAGGCTGCTGGTGCTGTGGAGCAGCACAGCCATGACATGACCCTGGAACAATTGGGTTATCAGGAGGACTGGACCCTGCAAATAAATACCACCATGAATGGTTTTGCTCTGTTTCCTAAGCTCGGTTTTGAACCCATGGGATAGCTTCTCACTCCCCTAATGAGGGCTGAGGGCAACAGAAGTGAAAATGTCTTTGTGCACGATGTAACAGGTCTCTAAATTAACACATGACCCAGGGGTGCACTTGGGGCTTGCAGAGTTGCACAAAAGGTGGCAGGTCAAGAGGGGTGAAGGATGATTGAGTGGGTGCATGTAGCTCCATCAGATCCTGAAAGCTTCAGAGCTTCCATCAGGTGAAAAGAGCTGCTGGTGGAAACACTCCAAGACCAGGCTGTCCTGACTTGCCAGGACTTGGTCTGTTCACAAAATAGGCTTTTAGGGCCTAAAGCCACCACCTCTCCCTCTTATTCTAAGGAATAATGGTAAGAAGTAATTTTGAAGTTACATTTTTATTGTTAAATTTGAAGAATAATAATTTCCAGAAAAGACACAATGTTCAGAATGTGTTCTATGAATTTATGAGGTGTCTTGGGGATAGAGAAATGCAGTTGTTTTCACCACCTTCAGTGGAGGCAGTCTTGAAGAACAGCTTCTGTGTGGTTTCTTTAAAAATTTCTTAATGTTTCTTCAGATTTGCATGTAATGGAAAAACCTCAAGAGATGAAAGCATTTGCAAATCTAATTTTTTGGCTCACAAAAAAATCTCAAATTTGACTGTCAAAAGCAAGTCCCTTAAATATGTGGATATGTTTGTACCCCTGTGCATCTTTGCTGTCTCTGGAAAGAGCTAGGATGCTAGTAGCAGGCAAAACGCTTATTTTGACAACTTGATTTCTATGCTGTTGAGCTCTTGTCTTCAGTGCCCTCTGAGATGGATACTTGTCATGAGATCCTCCGTTGAATGTAAAATAAAAGAATGTGAAACCCATGTTCCTATATCTCATTGCCTGCTAAGCAGGTGGCTCTACACAGACCGATAAAGTGAGCAAGACAGAAAAGAGTATGACTAGGAAAATTAAAAATAATAAACGGTCCCAAACTTCTCAGCGTGATACCTGTAGCATTGAGCCCTGCAGCTTTTATAGACAATCTCTTAATTATTGCAAGGTAAATTACATAACTTCAGACAGCTGTTTGTTTTGTTGGGTTTTTTTCTTTTGCACTTCATTTACATCCTGTTTGTGGTGTTTGGGCTTTGCTGAGAGTGCTTTTTTGGCAATTAGGATTTTCATAGGAAAATGTGTTAGAGAGTCAGCAGAACTGGGCCAGGTTTTGTCATGTTTACCACAAAACATAAAAACCATTATACTCTTTTGCTTAAAGAACATGTGGTGTCATCAGATACGTTTATTGTTGAGCTGGAGGACCTTGTTTCAGACCTCAGTTATGTTTGGTATGTAATGCACACACACACAAAAAAAGCAACCCTTTGCTTCCCAAAACATGGCATAAGTTTTCTTTCTGTCCAGTTCCTCCATGTTTTACACAGCTGTAGCAGTCATCCTTCTATATAGGCTGCGAATGTGGATACAGATATCAGTTTTAAAGATAAACTAGGTGTATTGCACACAACTCATGTGGTATGTAAAGCTGATTTTGGTTTTGGCCTGGTTGAACCCAGGAGTGTATGAAGAAAAGATGATGTTTTCATGCCAGTTTCTGTGGCATAAGTCATAATTCTGTTTTCAACATGATGATTTTGTCCTTAGGGATGAAGTTGGCTAAGTCCTGTTACTGAGAATACAGAAGTGATAATCTTTTGATACAAACTGGCAAACTTGGGACTTACAGAATATTGCAAAATCTAAATTTTCAAGGTGCAAGATCATCTTTATTCTTTGTAAGTTAATTTTAACAGGGTAGGACTAGCGCAACCTGGTAAAATAGTTCAGAAGTTCTCCTGCCTGTGGACAGTTGATTTTTAAAATGATCGTGAGGGATGTTACAAGAGTGCAGCAAGAGGACAGTGTCCAGAAATTGATATTTGTATGTGGTTTACTTTTGGGAGCCTAACTGAAAGCAAACAGGTTCCCTGGCCCTGCCCCAAGCAAGAAAGGATATATGCTGTTTAAGGGGTTGAATGACCCAGGGATCTTCCATGCACAGTGACCTGTGGTGTTCTCACTGCCAGGCAAGGCATCTGTGGACTTACTAGCAGTGTGAACTGTGCTGACCATGGTCCAAATGCCATTGATCTGGCATGCATCCAGGCCTCAGTGTGGAGGAAGAGGAGCCTTTCATCTCATTGCTGACTCCAGGTGGAACCTTGGAGGAAGTTGTCCTTCCCTTTGGCTGTTCCTCTGTGCTTAGGTGTCCTTGTTTTGTGTTGTTAAGGATTTATGAGCTCTTTCAGAATAGCTAGTTGCCATCATTCTTTCCCTGTTACCGCTCCCCACCCCTTTTTTTTTTTCATTGTCTTTTTTTGGGGGGGGGTGGGGGTGGGAGGGGGTAGAGTAGTGCAGTGTACACAGTTCAAGTGACCAGTTGCTTTTGAAAGGGACACCTTGATGTACTTCATACCACAGAATTTATTTTGGAAACACTATACATAAATAATTTTGAAATTGCCATCAGTTGTGGCTTTGTTCTAGCTGCTTAGGAATCAAGTTTAATCATCTGGAAAATGGGCAGCATAGAGGTACTTTCTATGCACTACAGCCCCACTTATCTTACTTGCTGCCTGGAGCTTCCTAAGCCAAGGCTGTGCCCTGCTGCTGGGTAAGTGCTGGCACTACCTGCTAGACACTGAGAGGTCTCCCCTTGCTCTGTGCTGGCGCTTCAGAATGTTTGTTTCTCCTTCCCATTTTACTAATAGCGGCGTATTTCTGACCTGTGGCCATCTATGAAAGACACTGTTATCTTGTTAAGATGCTGAAGGTTACAGATTTAGAACTGTGGTGAGTTTATAATGTCTGTCCTTCAGACCCCTGTTAAGTCAAACAGATAACCTGTGCTGCCTCAGATCAGGTAGTTCTGCCCAGAATATTTCCCAGAAGCACTGTCTGGGTGTCTGAATAGGAATACGTGGGATCACTAGATGCTGTTTCAAATTCTGTTTCCTAAAGAAAGTTTTCTATTTTTCTTTCTTTCGATTTGGTCTTCCCATCTCGGGACAATGCTGGTGACAGATGTCCCTTTAGTAACGTCAGTCCTGTGATGAAAATGGCCAGGAATTGCTCAGCGTCATTGACTCGGTATCAGGAAAGGTGAAGGTCATTAGAGATCATAGCATACGGAGAGCAGCCTGGAAGGTGAACAGAGACATGGGACCTTCCATTTCTGTTCCACAACAGTTTCAGCTTGGAAAAAAAAATTAAAGGGGATGGGGGAAATAATAATCTGTACAGTGTATTTCTTCATCTCGCTGGAATCATTCTCTCCTGCTGTTTCTGGCTGTGCAGAATCATTATTCTCTTTTGATAGCTAAACTAGTAAGAGCAAATCCCCAGTGTCATGCAACCCTGGGCTTGTTCTATAAAAACAGTTCAAGCCAAATTTCTTCTTCTTTTGCTACTTTTGCCTGTACAAGGTTGAAGGCTCAGATATCATCCCTGGTGTGTCTTACTACTCTTAGCTCTAATAAAATGCAAATGCTGGCCACCCACCTAGAGCGAGTGGCATTAAACATGTAGAACAGAGCCATTAACCTGCATGGCAAACGTGGCCCCCTTTCCTGGTACATGAATTGTAGTAGTTTTGTTTGGCCCAGGCCTGCAGCGAGAGGGGATGGCTCAGCAGTGCCATGTCTCCGTCAGTCTCTGCAGTGTACGTGCTCCGCCTGGCAATGGGTAAGGAGGCAGCAGCGTCATGGACTGCACTGCAGCACACTGCAGCACTCCTGAACAAAGGCTTGCTGGGAAAACACGACTGGTGGTGCTGCTGCGTGCTGACCGCAGTTCAGGGACAGGGCCCTGAGATCGCATCTCTGTTGTGAATGTTTCCTCATGTAAACATCAGTCACTTTCCCAGAGGCTTTGCAATTAAACAAGACAACTGAATTATTAATAAGGAACTAATAGTAAGTAACAGTGTTTTGGACTACGCGAGAAAAGACCATAGCAAGCTCACCTCTGAAGTGAGGTTAGAAAAAGAGTGCTGGCCACACTCCCTTGGCCCTGACCCTTGAGTAACCAGGATGGGATGCTGCATTACAACCTGCTGGAGCTGGCCAGAAGAGAGCGGAGCTCGTGTACTGTCAAACACAGCAGCCTCTTAAGAGGAGAGGATGTCTTTAGCCAGTGGAACTAAGCTGTTTCATACCAGTGGTCTGCAATATGGTCATCAATGCAGTACAGCAGAGAGATCCATATCACTCCAATATCCTCTAGTGAGCATTGTGCCTTGCAGAGTATAGTATACAAGTACTCCTGCAACCTTCCAGGGAGCCTTCTGCCTATAACCAGGTCACTCAGAGAAGACCTTTTTTTTAAACTTGGATCAGAGGTTGTTCATTTTGATGCACAGATTCTTGTAACTGTCTGTAGGCTTTGTTCTGGGGTTATCAGTGCTTTGCACCACCACATCATCTCCATGGGTGCATGAAATCAAAGAAGATGAGGGTTATCTTTTTCCCCATTTATTATGTATGCTGTTGCCATGATAGCAAGATTCATCAAATGTTCCCTATCCGCAAAATTAGCCTGCCCAGTTTCATGTGAGCTGTATGAATCTTCTCCCCTATGGGTCACAAGACAGAAGGAGCCCTGTGTGTTTGCAGCCACCTGAGCTGCACTGACTGGCCTTAAACATAAAAAGATTGCTTGAGTTGATCTCAGCAGCAAGTTTAGTGGTGTCCTGTTAACCTCTATAAATCTCCCTGCTCCACTATTCAAACATTAGTAGCTGTGTCATAGTGTTAGGTTACAATGCAAAGAGGAGAAAATAACTGATACAGCCTTTGGACTTCTCTAGAGACCAGAAGGCTTAAAAGTTGTACTGCTTTTCAGAATGATGATACTGGACTATCAGTGTGATTTCTGGTAGTTCTGTTTCTGGCACTTGGCTGAAGCTGTTTTCCAAGAGAGGGAACCTGTTAGGAAAGAAACAAGTGCTATCCAGGATAGCTATTTGGCTTCCTGCAGTACGCTGACAAAAGCTGAGCTTTCTTCCTATGGAAATATCTTTATTCTGGCTTTCTCCAACCTAGATAACCAGTTCAGGATGTCAATATTGGAGCGACTTGAGCAGATGGAGAGGAGAATGGCTGAAATGACAGGCTCCCAGCAGCACAAACAAGGAGTTGGAGGCGGGAGCAATGGGAGTGGGAATGGAGGAACACAGGTGCAGGTATGAACCTTGTTGTGTCCAGATATGGCAGGTTTATGCTTTCATACTAGTGTTTGTTTTTTGTGAAGGGTTGGAAAGGGTTATAGTTTTTCTTAAACAAGAAGCCTGTTTTTTGGGTGTGTTTAACAACAGTTGGTTTTAACTCGCATTTGCCACTGTCTCAGTACTTCTAAAAGTGGAAGGCTGCCTGCTATGGGCAGGTTGCAGCTCCCCTCAGTGGTTAAACTGGGATGTGTGTGGTGTTTCAGTGCGTTTCCGGGACTGGGACACTGGGCAGCTGCTTTGAGAGCCGCGTCGTGGTGGTGTGCGAGAAGATGATGAGTCGTGCTTGCTGGACAAAGTCCAAACACTTGATCCATTCAAAGACTTTCCGAGGAATGACTCTGCTCCACCTAGCTGCTGCCCAGGGCTATGCTACACTGATCCAGACCCTCATCAAATGGCGGTAAGATCCAGCCCATTGGACTCTTGGGTGTTAATACAGGCGTGGCAGAAGCATATTTAATCTCTGCTTGGTCTAGACTTCTGGTTGTGCCTTAAAAACAGCCATGTCCCCGATCCTGTTCCTGTCCCCAGATCTGATGGGACCTGTCTCTTGAGAGAGTGAGTCCAATTACTGGATACATCATGCTCTTAAAAGTCTCTGACAGGGTCACCATCTGTAGTAAATATGTGTGTTGCGGGCATGTGGCCACTTTGCGATATGGTGCATGGGGTAAAGCTGTGAGTTTCAGCAACAATCCTAACATGGCTACAGAGCATCATTTGTTCTGTTGTTTCCTCTGCAGCACGAAACATGCAGATAGCATTGATCTGGAGCTCGAAGTTGACCCTTTGAATGTGGATCATTTCTCCTGCACTCCTCTGGTAAGAGCAGAGACTGAAACTTCTGAGAGTCCGAGGACCCTCTGGAATTCTTCCGGATGTGTTGTTTTCCTAATGTGTTTCACACTCTGACAAGTAAATGTTTCTATGTGTCCTTGCTGTGAAAATGCTAAGACATGCCACTGTCAGCTTCCTGGCATTTTGTTGAGAGAGACCACACAGAAAAAACCTTGTCATCGAGTAATGTGAGGAAAGGGAACAGACAGGTGGCTCTGGTTTGCGTTGTACCCAAAATCTAGTCTCCTCTGCTCTGATGGGTAAAGGACTTCACATGCCTTCTTTTAAGGTGTTCTCTTTGACTGGTTGTAAAGTCATTACAATATATTGGTCACTGGAATAATGAAATCATGACTAGCAAATTTAGACAAGTAAAAAGCCGAAGCAGGTGGAACCAGAAGTGCCAGTTTACAACAGCAGTGTTGATTTTATTGTTCCCAACCTTTAGTCCTGTCTGCATGTTTCTGATCTTGGAGATTCCTTTGAGTATAAGGCTGTTCTGTTCCTGCAGTGATATCAGTGTCCAATGTCAAAAAAAAAAAAAAAAAAAGCCAAACTGAAAAAAAATGTATGTTACTACTAAGAAGCTGTAAAACTGTTAGCTTCATTTGGCATATAGAGGTTTCTCTGTCCTAGGAGAGAATAGCATGTATCTAATACTCTGTAATGACCTTTTGTTGGGATAGAACATTTATAAAAGGCAGTTGCTAGGATTCAAGCTTATTATGGTTATGCTTATCAAAGTCAACTTTCTGTGAGCAGAGGACTAGACTCCACTGCGTTAGCAAGAAAGGAAGAAGAGAGCAGGTCACCCAGTAGATCGGTTGTCTTTTCTTTTTTAGATGTGGGCGTGTGCCCTGGGCCACATGGATGCAGCCATTGTGCTGTACAAGTGGGACCGCCGAGCCATCTCTATTCCCGACTCCCTTGGGAGACTGCCACTGGCCATTGCCCGGTCTCGGGGCCACGTGAAGTTGGCAGAGTGCTTGGAACAGCTACAACGAGATGAGCAAACTCAGCTTGGGCAAAACCCCAGGATTCAGTGCCCCTCAGGCACAGACTCCAACACAGAGAACTGGGTGTCCCAGTGGCAAAGTGAGCTTATTGCCTCTCAGGAGCCTCAGAAGGGAGTCACTGTGATTTCCAGTATAAACACAGGTAAAACAGCCCTAAGGGCATGCACTGCTTTGCTGACATTTGACATGTGAAAACCTGGGGACAAGGAACTCACCTGGTCCAGAGGTGCCACCTGCAGCACTTCTGTCTGTGGTTCATTTTTTTCTTACAGGGGCTCTTTCATATGCTCCATACACTTGCATAAGTATCAGGAAGAGAAATGAATTCCTGCTTTAGAAAGACGTGTGTATCTTAAGAGTGGTTGAGGTGGTATCTTCCCTATGTGATAGTTACTCCCTTTGCACGTACTGTTGAGTGTCCTTAGAGCATGACACAAACTTCCATATGCAGCTCTGTGGCAGCAGTTGTTGTATTTCCTCCAGCAATTATGGGTTGCATGTTTCATTTTGACCATTGTTATGTTTGTTTCCAGAGTTGAGAAGACCAAGATCAGAACCTTCCAGTTACTACAGTAGTGAGAGTCAGAAAGACTACCCTGCACCCAAAAAACATAAACTGAGCCCTGAATATTTTCAAGCCCGGCAAGAAAAGCTGCTTTCCACTGCACTGAGCCTGGAACAGCCAAGCAGCAGGAAGCAGAACTCCAGCTCCAAGCAATCTGCCACAGAGACAATCAGCCCCAGTGAAGGGATAAGGGACTATGGCCAGGAGCTTTCCCAGCACATCCCAGAAGGTCCTGGGTACCGGGGCTCTGGCAGCCAAGCTGGCATCAAATGGAACCCAAAAGACATTTATATTGGTGTGTCTGCAGTGCAGGTGACAGGGAGCCAGAAGGGCGCTGTGCTGGGGAAGGACACTGTAGCCCATCGGCTACGCCAGCGAGAGCAGATGAATGTGCTGATGATGGCTGACAGGGAGATGGCGGATGCAGAGCTCTTGTCCTATAGGGACAATGCAGGGGATGAGGACTGCTTACACCACATGGATGACTTGCAGGTAAACATACCTGTAGTACCAAGATCACCAGGCTCAGAGAACATGGTGGCTGCACGGAGGAGCAGCCTGCGCTGCTGCAAGAAACTTCTGTGGAGGTTTTTGGAGACACTGAATTGTGCTTTGTGAAAGGAGGTGGTCATGTGGTCAATGTATACTTTCTTCCAGTTTCAAAGGGTATCCTTTCAACCCAGACACAAAGGCTAATGGTTAACATTTAGAGTCATGCACTGGCATATGCTTTAACAGTGTACAGAATGCGCAAAATTGTTTACAGTTTTGCAAAGGAAAAGGAAAAAGCAGAGCCTCCTGGCCATATCAGTAAATGAGACTAAGTTGGCCCCACAGTCCCTGCGGAACTGGGAAGCAGTCCCTGCAAAGATGCAGGCCAGCAGGCCAAGCTGCTGCGCTTTAAAAGACAGGGAGATAAGAGTGTAAACAGGGAGAGACAGTGGGTTTGGGGAAGGAAAAATCCCACCAGTTATGGAATAGAGGAAATAAAAACACAACAAAAGCACGGCAGTTAGATGAGTAGTCGTCACTGGGGGAAAGATACTGTGTTTTATCTTCCATGCAAAAGGAGTAATGGGAGCACAGCCTACATGCACTGCCTTGACATCTCTAAATAATCTCATCTTGCTGGTGTAACATGGATGAAGCACATCTTTGCAAAACAAGAACTATTTTCTGTTCTCTGTATTAAAATTTCCTGTGAACCTTGGTTGGCAGAGGAATATAGTTCAGAAGGATTCCTGACAAAGCTGTGGTCTCAAGGGTTTTAACTTCTCTTGATGTGCTTTTATTGTCCTGTCATGCTGTACTGCACATCCCGGTTGAAGGACTGGCAAGATGGTTTTTCCTTGGGAAGCAAGATAGCAGTGACAGCTGTCAGTATGGCAAAGGTCCAATGACATAAACCTTTGACCAGATCTCCTAAGCTCCCCATACACTCAATGAAAAAGAGCTCTAGGAAATGGGAAATCTTGCAGTCCTTTGTCAGAATTGACAGAAAAGCAGATGAGCTTTGGTTAGTGAATTTCTCTCCAATGCCAAGACAAATGGTAAAACTCCAGCTACCACAACTTTGGGGAAAATAGGGCAGTCTGTCTGAAGTTGGGCTGTAACATGCAAGCACAAGGCTTCTGCTACCAGGCAGAAAAAGTTTGCTCTCCTCTTCTCTCCCCCTTTCCAGGTGAACATGATGACACTTGCAGAGCACATTATTGAAGCTACACCTGACAGGATCAAGCGGGAGAATTTTGTGCCAATGGAGTCACCACTGGTGGACAGAATGGACAGTGCTGCCATGAGTACCACAATGAGCTGGCTGGCCAGTTACCTTGCTGATGTCGATCATCTGCCAAGTGCTGCACAGATAAGGTCAGTAAGAACTGTGAAGCTGATCTGCATTTTTGAGTGGTCTGAACGCAGGGCAGCATATACTGATTATTCAGCTTGCCAGTGCTATTTCTCAGTGGGACTCAGTGCTGGTGATCCAAGTCCAGCCACACTCTTGCAGTCAAACTTACTGTTGTCAGTACAACTGCAAATTCATGGAAGAATAGGAGTGCATGCAGCAGGAGGGGGAAGTGACCACAGGGTCTGACTTGTGACTCTTCCAGCACCAAGCCTGTGCAGTGCAGTACACACAGGCTCAGGAATGTGGGATGTTGCTTGGAGAGAGGGAGGGGAGCATGAGCTTCTGCCTTGAATACAGAAGTGTTGTAGTCCTTATCTGTGATGCCAGCCCAGGTGCTTTCTGAGCCAATAATTCCTACTGTGATTGGTATTTCAGAAGTCTGTATAGTGAACCCCTGACCCCTTCTTCGAACACCAGCTTGAGCCCTGCAGGCTCACCAATCAGTGAAATAGCTTTTGAGAAACCCAGCCTCCCCTCGGCAGCAGATTGGTCTGAATTTCTGAGTGCATCCACCAGCGAGAAGGTAGAAAACGAGTTTGCACAGTTAACTCTGTCTGATCATGAGCAGAGAGAACTCTATGAAGCTGCCAAACTCGTCCAGACGGTGTTCAGGAGATACAAGGTACGTGGCCAAAATGTCCAATGTCTTCCTTGTTACGTGTGAGAGAGTATAATCTGTTACAAAACGTAATGTGGGTAATTTCTGGGACAAAAATATAGTTTCTCTCATAGTATTTTCAATGCTTTTAGCATTTGCTTGTTGGTGTTTACCCAACAAATACCATACTGGAGAAAGTATGCCATGCCATATTTTTTCTGTGCCAGAAAAAGCATACTCTTAAAATAGACCCCAGAGGTTCTGGTTAGTTGCTTGCTTGGTGTAAAGATCAATTTTGTGGATTTGACCCTTATGTGAATTGAAAGTAGAGACATATTCAGGAAATCCCTAGACCTGAATTGAACCAGGTAGCACTGGTAGGAGATATACAAGTAGGTGAGCCACTTAACATCACGTGTCCTGCTTTTTTTGGTGCACTCTGACTGCTTATTGCTTCTTTGCTTCTCCCCATAGGGTCGTCCTCTCCGGGAACAGCAAGAGGTGGCTGCTGCTGTTATTCAGCGTTGCTACCGAAAATACAAACAGGTAATCAAGGAAATGAAATTATATGAAACACATGTACGTGCCACAAACTCAGCACTTTGTAATAGGAATTATCCCCTTGTTCCTCTTGTGTTGCTTTCCAGCATGCAGTAATGAAATAACCCACTCAGGCAAAACTGGAAAGGGAGAAAATTCATATCCTGAATCTTAATTTTGGAGGGAATCTTTGCAAGGATTTTGTTTGTGATATTACCTGTATTTTTGCTATGAGATAAAGGGCAATGTTGTATTCCATATTGGCCTTTATATACATTGTAGCCTGGTGAAACTATTCTCTGACTAGTTGCTTGCCAAATTTCATTGTGAAATTGAAGTTGGTTTTGTCTTTGATAAAGACAGAGATGAAAAATAGGTTGGTTTATTTTGCACATACTAAACTTCTAAACTATGGGAAGTCACATTCAGCTTGATGCAGAATGTTCCCGGAGTGAGACTGTTCTCCAGACTCTAGTTGGAGATGTGTTTTTAGGCTGAGTTCTCAACCCCAGAAAAAGAAGATACTTTTTCCTTTTTGGTTTTTGGTTGAGTGTTTTGGGGGATTTTTTATTCTTATTACTGGGGGGGGGGGGCAGGGCGCGGAGAGGGGGGGAGTGGGTCTCGCGGCGCGCTTTGTACTA